>JAUCBJ010000936.1:0-21554 GCA_032718475.1 Nemertoderma westbladi | reverse complement strand
TTAATATCATACATAAAAAATATGGGGGGGGGGGGGGTGGTTGTTGTTGTTAATGCAATCGAAATTCATCCCTCCCCAAATGAAAATCGACGCTAATAACAGATGATTACGATGGAAATAATTAAACTGTAACCTGTGCTATTGACACTTGTTTATTGTTTTGGTTAAAATTCAGGTCTCCCAGAGTTTCATTTTTTCCTTTTTTTTCCTTTTTTTAGAATGTTTCCTCTTTTCCTTTTTTTGTCCATTTACACACCTTTTTTTCCTTTTTTTTAGTTTAGAAAATAGCCTGCTGTAAGTGTAACATGTTCTATATTTCTGAGACAGAGGCTGTCTCTGTCTCAGAAAATATGTATTAAAGTTCTCTCCGGCAGCTACATTTTTAGCGTGTGATATATTTTAATTCACCAAAACCCGCCTTGGTGAATCAAAAAAGATGATTTTCAATTTAGGGAAAGGAACAGGTTGCAATGGTAGTCTATTCTAACCAAAACAATAAATGAAAGCCTATAACACTGTTACAGTTTCATTTTTGCTCGTCAATCAGCTGTTATTTGCGTTCATTTCCCCCTGGATAAGGTTGTATTTTAATTGCGTCTTTTTGTTATTTATATAAAAATAGCCACCACCGGAAATCCGTACCGGTACCAAAGTTTTTATGTCACTTTCAAACTAAAGTTATATCTACAAGCATTTGATAAACCTCCATCAATGACCATCAATCGGCTGAGCTCAATCATATCTGATAACTAGGCAAAAAAGGTGAAAATATCTGTATAAATATTAATATATTAACTATAATTAATATTAATTATATTGCCATTGCCGTTGTTCTCTTTCCTGCGTGTTTATATTTTTTAACTTTCTTTGATATCTTCCTGTCATTTAAAACAGTGACGTTTCTTTATGGGATTCTTCATAGTATATACAGTAAGGTTAATGAAATAGAATCAAGAAACAGCACTAAAGACATAATGTTTATTATTACTTTTGTAAAGATAATATCTATTCAGTTTTTCACTTTTTTTGAACTGTATGCGATCCTTTTTCCTTTTTTTTTTTTTAATATAAAATCATTTTTTCCTTTTTTTGTCTCGATTTTTTTGGCTGGGAGGGCTGTAATAATAGAAAAGTTTTCAATTTTAATTAATTGAAAAAAATTACCCTTCAAAAATGAATAAAATTATTGGATGCGTGCATCATACAGTCAATGATAGCAAGGGAAATAAAATAACTTTTCTTAACTATTTCACCATAATATAATCACCATAATCACAATAATCATAACATCCATAACAACACCATAATCATAATCACCATAATATACCAAATATACCACCAATGACTATATGATCAATTTTTTTTATTATTTCGTATGTAATCTTTAATTTGCCCCCCAAGGCCGATCTGCCAGGTGACGATATTTAAATTTGTATTCATCGATTTCCTTTTTGCCTGGGAGACGTGAAGCCAGCGGAAATCGTCGAACAGCTAAACGTATTGCGAATTTCTCGTCGGCGCTCCAAGGTTTGCGGTTTTTATAGCAACGACTTGTTCCACCAGTAGTAGGCCTATTCGAAGCTTTACCATCACCTAAGATAGTTAAAAAAATTAGCACGCCGACTGCTTTGACAACTAAATATTTTCTTAAAATAAAAATATGCCTAAGCAATATTTGACATATGAATGTTCCGTTTTCAGGGAAACAGGTAACAAAAATGAACAATTTAATTAGCCGCTCAAATTCTAAAGAATATTATAGTTTAGTCAGTTTAATAAGTATATAAAATAAGATAAAATAAGTAAAATTAATTTCTCCGCTGGCAATTCGGAAATAAATGTTTTGTTTATAAATCTTTATTATACATAGAAAATATTTACTACGGAATACATTTCCAGGATTAGCTAGATCGACATATTTAATTTTCGTCTAATCAATATCAACAGTATATAAATTGACAATATATAATATATATATATAATATATATAAAATATATAATATATATAATATATAACAATATATAAATTGATAAAATATCAATTGACATATCAATTGGTATCAATATCAATGGACCAGTCTGCCATTGAGTAGATAATAGGCCTAAATTAAATACAGCTTACCTGTCCACACTCTAACAATATTTTTGGACGTGTTATTTTTAGAAATGCTTCTCAATGGCGTCTTCTTTCGCTTTACTTGGTAGTCATTCTCGATGTCGGATTCAGATTCAGATTCAGAGCTATTTTCAACATTCTCAACCTCAGAATCACCATCTTTAAAAATGGTAAATAAATTATTGAGGGGTGGTGTGACGATTTATTAAATAATAAAATATAATGGTACTGTCTAGGGATGTGGCGAATTTCCGCATCCGCATGGGTTTTGGAATTCGGATGAAGGACAATTCGGTCCCGTACAATTCGGTCCCGGCCAATTCGGCCCCAAAACACAAAATAAATGGGACCGAATTCTCCAGGACAGAAGTGTCCGGCTCTGAAATGTCCAGGACTGAATTATCCGGGACTGTAATGTCCGGGACCGAATTGTCAGGGAACGAAATGTCCGGGACTGAAATTTCCGGGACCAAATAGTCCGAGACCGAATTTTCTGGGACCGAATTGTCCGGGGCTGAAATGTCCGGGACCGAATTGTCCAGTAGAAACTTTTTAGCGTTTTTGAGTGCTTTTTTTTATATGGGTGAATGCTCTAGACAGTTAGTGGATATTTATATCGGATTCACAAGCTTCTATACAGTCAATCAATCAATGTGCAACAACTCATCTGCAGCAACTCTATCGTATTAAAAAAGAAGGTTTTAATTTCAGACATTTCGCCCCCTAGTGGCAGACTGCATAATTCTGCACTTGTTAGCGTCCTCCCCAAACACGAAGACTATGGTGTAGTAGTCCTCTGCCAAGTGCCAAGTATCACCAAAAAAGCATTCATAAACAACAAAATTGTAGGTTTCCTCATTCAGACATTTCATCCCCTAATAGCGGCAGACTGGGGAACTGTAGATTGGTCATCGTCTCCCCAAGCCCAAATACACACCCTACGGTGTAGTATACTCTGCTTGGTATCAGCAAAAAAACATTATAAACATATTGTGTAAAGGACCTAAGTATCAGCTAAAAAACATTATTAATAACAAAATAGGATAAGATTTTTACTCTCAGACATTTCGCCTCCTAGTGGCAGACTGAAGAACCGCAAACTGGTCGGCGTCCTCCCAACACGCAGCTATGGTCAGGTAGAATTTCTTCTGCAAAGTGTCAGTTAGAACAGAGTGGTTACGATGATGCAATAACTGCTGTTATAATTTCCTGCTTGCTGACAATTCATGCAAGTATCAAGTAAATGTGTAAAAAATCAGCCTCGAGATAGCCTTTACAATTCATGTTCATGGGCTGAGGATGGTCTGCATCATATAGATGCACGCACCTCCAACTTGTTGGATGACGGACTGACGACCTGCTAGGCCTACCTCGCTAGCACCCATCCGGTACATTGCAAAAAGGAATAATTCAATCATTTTGTGTTTATGATTACAAACATGTGAACTGAAAAAAGCTAATCTAAGATTTACTGCTTGTTCTTACCAATGTAAGTCAAGAACCAATCACAGTAGTTCCACTCCGCTCTCCTGCTGGGTCCTATTTATTTATTGAGATTACTACTTAACCAACCCAGCCTGCCTGCAGGCCACCTCAAGATATGATTGGTCTGCAAGTAGCTAGGTGGCTGGTTGCGAGAAAAGGGACCTGGGGACCACATGGTCGAATTTGCGTTTTTAGGCCTATTAGATGCAGAATTTTGTGGGCTTTCCGAATATCGAACTAGTTTTTTCATATCGTTTTTCGTTAAAAAGTTATGAGTGTTTAAACAAAAAATTAAAAACGCAGGTCCCTTTTCTCGCAACCAATGTTAATTTTTTGATGTGGTCCATTTCTGGCATCCATCTCAGGTATTTTTCGTGCTAAAATTTTCAAATGTTTTTATAATTCACTAAAATTAATTTTTTTGTGCTATATATAGCGGTTTTTTTGGACAATGATCACAAATATTGAACTCAAATATAACATTCTAGAAACATTTTTGGTAATTTTGAATGTGCCCTTTGGGGCACGAAAAAAATCGTTGTGCAAATATGATAATGAAAAATCACCACAAAATTTAATTGATTTTATGAACATATGGTTTTTTTGGAATGCTGATCACGAATTAAAACAATTTTTTCGATATGTGTCAATGTGCGGCACGAAAAATACAAGTAGCAAAAGTTTGATAACCAAAAATCATTACCAAATTAACCTGAATTTTAGACATTATGGGTTTTCTGGGACACTGATCACGAATATGACATTAAAAAATATCGTATTATCCAACCAAATTCGCTTTTTGCAATTTGAAATGTTTGCTACTTGCAATTTTCGTCCCACCAGACAAGCACCAAAATTGATAGTTGCGTTACCACGAATGATTTGTAACGCGTTGTATCGTGATCAGCTACCTTGAAAACCAGTATGGCTTCAGAATTACCAAACCAAAGGCATAATTTGACAGTTTATAAGTTTGTGCTACTTGTAATTTTCGTTCTGGGGCACTAGAATAGCACCAAAATTGGGGTTGCATTACCAGAAATATTTATAACTAATTTCATCGTAAGTTCAGAATTATCAAACCAAACACAAATTTTTTTATTTTGACATTCTTTTACTTGTACTTTTCATACTGGGGGATCCATTAATACCACAAAAAATGATAGTTGCTTTTCCAAAAAATATTATTAACAAGTTTTATCGTGATCAGCGACCTAGAAAACCCTATTATTTAATAGGTTCATCCACTCTGATTCAGTTTCCATAATAAATTCTAAATTATTAGTGTATTAACTTGTTTGTACAATAACTAACCGAATAGGCTACAGATATTCTACGATAATCTAAAAAAACAAGTGTATACAGTGCTTAGTACTATTACTAGTATAATACAGTTGGATAAACCAATGCAAACACCCCAATAACGACCAATAAACCAATGAAAACAGTCGATTTTAAGAGCCAAACTTTAAACGCGTTTTTCTCAGAATGAAAATTTTTTCCCCAGGTCCCTTTTCTCGAAACCAGCCACAGATACAGTCAATCAATCAATGGACAATATCAAACATAAATAAATTAATTAATTAACTTAACAAAACTTTACATAAGACTATCAGACTGATTCCGATTTAGTTGCAGCTACATACAATAATAAACATAAGGCTTTATGTTGTAGTAGATACCTACCAAGTAACACCTCCAATGGATTACAAATAATAAAATGGGAAAAGGTTTCAACTGTGTGTAATATTTTCCACTTAGTGGAAAATTGTATAACTGCAGAGTAGTATTTAGCGTCCTCGCAAACACAACCTACTGTATAGTGCAGTAGGTCACTGCAGCAACTCTATCGTATTAAAATAGAAGGTTTTAATTTCAGACATTTCGCCCCCTAGTGGCAGACTGCATAATTCTGCACTTGTTAGCGTCCTCCCCAAACACGAAGACTATGGTGTAGTGGTCCTCTGCCAAGTGCCAAGTATCAGCAAAAAAGCATTCATAAACAACAAAATTGTAGGTTTCCTCATTCAGACATTTCATCCCCTAATAGCGGCAGACTGGGGAACTGTAGATTGGTCATCGTCTCCCCAAATACACACCCTACGGTGTAGTATACTCTGCTTGGTATCAGCAAAAAAACACGTTGTGGGGTCTTCGAGCAGCACGTGTTCAAATGTTCAATGAATGAACAGCGACTAATTAACAAATTTATGAGAAATTCATTGACCAGCTACCGACAGACCAATATTGTGACATATATTTTAGTTTAATGTTTGATTCAATTAGAGGCACAAATTAAAAAGGCTACAAATATATAAGGGTGAATAATTAAATTAATCACCCATTAAAAGGTAGCCAAATATAAGTTGCAATCTATATAAATTTTTAAATTCAGTACTGTGCGCGTGTTGTGTATTGATTCCGTAGATTTCATGTTGTAATAGCGTTCATTAATTTAATTTCTATTTAATTATTCAGGCATACTAATACCCACATTAAATTAGTTCGTGTGTGTTAAGTGTGTAAGATTTGATTGTTTCGTCACGAAACCATTAGGGCACAGAAACAGACGAATTCTTTGCGAATTTCGCAAACGTCGCAAACTTCGGGAATTTGTTCTACAATTTTGACTCCTTAAGCAAAAGGGTCCCGAATGAGTTTTTTAACCTTTATTTTTTTGTGATTTTGAGTGCTTTTTTATATTAGTGAATGTTCTAGAACCTTAGTAGATTTTTTATGGTATATAGCTAGTATTTTTTACTAGCTAGTAATTTTTGGAAATTATTTTGGTCATTAATATATTCTTCAACAGTTTAACCTGACATATCATGGACTTTCACATTTTTTATAATTTCAAAAAATACTAGCTAGCAAAAAAACACTAGCTATCATAAAAAACATATCTACTAATGTTGTAGAACTTTCACCAATACCAAAAAAATTAATAAATTCTAAAAAAGGATTGGTGGAAAAAGGCTGGGGTGTCGACAGGGCAAAGTAGGGACCGTGTTGCTTAACCCCTTTGATGAATTATTTCACTATAAGGTAGCATTTGTAGTTTAACTTTAACGTAAAAACTTTCGAAAATCCGACGCATTTTGATTAAGTTACAGTAATGTAATATGCCTATTCATATTTGTACACATAAAACCCTTAGGTACTCTCGTGGTGTAGTGGTCAGATGGTTAAGGCGTTGGTTACATTACATAGGTTACGAGTTCGAATCCCGGTCGGGAAATTTGTATTTTGGGGCCATTTATTTTCGTTTGGTGCTAATTGGTAGGCCAATGAGAAGCGTACAACGTAGCGAATGATGAGCCAGGCCAATCATAGGGCATAAATTATCTTATTGCTCAAATGTGAGGCAGTGGAAAATTCTGTTAGGATTCCATGTCCCAGATTAGTGTAAGGGCTGGACTGCGTTGAACGATGAGCTGGGCCAATCATAGGGCACGAAGCACTTTATTGCTCAAATGTGAAGCTGTGGAAAATTCTGTTTAGTTTCCATGTGCGATATTTAGTATAAAAGGGCCGGTTTGCCTTCGGTTATCACTTCTTAGAACGTTTATCAGTAAAATTTGAAATCTTTTGCAATTACTGAAACTAAAAAACTAAAATCTGAAGCACTGACTGACTGCAAGACTGACTCTTCCATCTGATTGATGCTATTATCAAAGATCGTCTAAAATGGCGGCAACAGTGGATCGCGAAAGATCGCGATTAGAGTTAACCAGCACATCGGATACCGATACTTTTGAAACCGCCGATACCGGTACCGATACCGGATTTGTAAATTATGAAGAATGGTTTGTACCGGATCTGAAGGCCGAATTAACTAGACTTGGTATGGAAACAACTGGTTCAAGAAACGATTTTGTACAGCGACTACATGAACACGCGCAGGTACGCTTTGTTAGGGAATCATGTACAAGTAGGCCTACGGGTACTGGTAGACGGAACTCTGCCCCAGGAAAGTACCAAAATCTAGACCTACGCCTACCGGTACCCAGCCCATCTCCAGCCCCTATTTCCTATAGGCCTATACCTATAGGATCAGTCAACATCAGCGGTGACGATCCACTGATAGCGGATGTCGGCGTCGGAAGTCCGGATGACTCCTATGTCAACAAATTCGAGGTCGCAGTGCCGCTGAATGACACCGTCACATTCTCTCGTAATAATGTTTCGGATACAGACAGCGAAAGCGGCGACGAAATGATGACTCAACATGCATATCCAGATCCACATTCCAATGTTGCTACACAGCCTACAAACTACATAGATCTAGACCAGAGGATGAAAACACTGGAGCTACAATGGGGACAGTTGCTTAAAACCAATAGGAACAATATGAAGATAATATCGAAACTACAGGATCGCGTACATTTACTGGAAGAAGGCAACAATACTTCAAACGATAATAATATGGACAACAAACAAGAAAGTCAGGAGCAAAGTAAGTTAACCTTAACTCCTGGAAATGCAAATGGGACGCAAACAGATCTACCCAACTACGATACGGTTAGTGAAGTAGACCTGCTGTCGAATAAGACTCAATCAGAGGAGACAAAGGTCGATGGAAATCAATCGGTAGTAGAGTTGCCTATAGACTCGCAACAGGCTGAGGTGAATACCGGACCCGAGGTAAGGGAACCGGAGCACCATGATAGCACCGAAGTTACAAATCAACCTAGCTCCCCTCCATTCACCGCACAAAATCCATCCAAATACGAGGATATACGCTGCCTACTGGTGATGGACAGCAACAGAAAATATATATACCCCCGAAAAATACGTCGAGACGCCAAGATGGTACCGTGCTCCAAAGCGGCTCAAATAGAATCCGTATTAAAGTCCGCGTCGGACAAACACAAAAACATCGACTCTGTGTTTATATTAACCGGAACTAATGACTTCGACAAGGAGTCGGCCCATCAGGTGTGTAAATATATAGAAAATGGAGTAAAGTTTGCAAAGGAAACATGGCCGAGGTGTCATGTAGTTGTATCGTCGGTACTATGTAGAAAAGACAAGGAGGTGGATAAACTAAATGAGTTGATCAGTGGAATAACGAGTAAGAATAACTGCACATATGTTGATCATTCGAACATTTTACTTACTCATTTATATGACAATAAACACATTAAAGAAAGCAATATTCGCCTACTAGTGCGATCTATTATCGACAAGGTAAGACCGCAATCTGAGCGTGATCGAGCTCCTGATAATTCCACCACAGGCGACATTCCGACTCGACCAGTGATCTACTCGCGGCCAGCGCCGTGGCGGCTACCCAACGCGATGCCAACACATCAGGCGGGTCTCATACAGACACCATACAACCCAAACAATGGTAACTCACGATTCAGACAGCCTCCGTCTTCAGCATATCAGCCGGGGACCGGGACAGGTTACTCGGAACTTCAGCGTGGTTCCTTCCTTGATCCACAGGGTGATTCCTACCCGGAACCTCAGCGTGGTTCCAACCCGGAACCTCGGCATGGTTCCTTCCCGGATCCTCAGCGGGGTTCCTACCATGAACCTAAGCGTGGTTCCTATCGTGAACCTCAGCGTGGTTCCTACCGTGAACCTCAGTATGGTTCCTACCTGGAACCTCAGCATGGTTCCTACCCTAAACATCAGCGTGGTTCCTCCCATGAACTCGAGCCTCATTCCTACCCGGAACCTCAGCGTGGTTCCTACCCGGAACCCCAGCGTGGTCCCTACCCGGAACCTCAGCGTGGTTCCTACCCGGAACCCCAGCGTGGTCCCTACCCGGAACCTCAGCGTGGTTCTTACCCTGAACCTCAGCGTGGTTCCTTCCATGATCCCGAGCCTCATTCCTTCCCGGAACCTCATCGTGGTTCCCAACCGGAACCTCAGCCAGGATCGTACCCAAAACCTCAGCCGAGTGCCATCCGACAGTCCAAGGTACAGTCAACAGTTCTAGTGGATACCACTCTTAGTAAACCTACCGGGTGCAATAAACGCGTAATAGGGGCTTTAATACATTTTTTGCAGGCAATAGATGCCTGAATCAATATATTATTTATGCATACAAACACCCCAATTAAACCAATTAAACCACAATGACTAAAATACAGCATTCAATATTTTAAATATTTTTATGGTAATATTATTATTCACACTGACTAAAGATACTATATTAGTTAATGACTCAATCAGCATTTGTGATATTGATTTTAATTTGAGCAACTACATGTATAATCAATTATTTTTCATATTTACAGAATCTCTAATATTATCATACTTAACAGCAATTTTTATGCTTTTATTAATATCAATGTATACAAATTATATTAAGATAACATTATTAATCGTTATTTTGACATCATTTGTGATTTTACTAGCAGTATTCTATATCTTAATTTGTACTGTAATTGCACTAGTACTACTTGCGTTTTTACCTATTGCAATATTATACGCGTACACAATAATAAATAATTACTTAAAATACAGTCGTCACAGGGGGAAGGGCAGAATTCACTATTTCAAGTTTACCCGCAACGACAAATATAGATACCGTATGATCAGAATTATTTTCAGTTTGATAATTATATATTTTGTTCGTTACGTTAGCGTTGATGCAAATATGAAAACACTTGGAGTAACGGTAGTAGGAACAAACATTAAGGATACTTTCTCCTTCCAATGTATAACATCATCAGACGTATACAACATCATAAATAATTTAAATGCGAAAAAATCCAGTGGACCATCTTTAATACCGATAAAAATTATCAAGAATATAGCCCCGCATATAACATATCAATTAACTTACATATTAAATCAATGTATCACCAAGTCACTTTTTCCAGACAAACTAAAACTTGTAAATATCACTCCCATATTTAAATCAGGTGATCCACATGAACCAACAAATTACAGACCTGTCGCAATGACTACGCCATTTGCTAAAATATTTGAACGAGTACTTTATAATCAAATTATACATTATATAAATAAACACAAAATAATCTATTCTAAGCAATTTGGATTCCGAAAAGGGTTTTCAACTGTTGACGCACTAACATATCTCTCAGAATCCTGGAGAAAAAAGCTTGACGAAAATAATTACATTGCAATAGCATTCCTGGATCTCAGCAAGGCCTTCAACTCAGTAAACCGACAAATATTACTACACAGACTTGCAACGTTAGGTTTTCATTCCACATCTCAACTTCTTATAAAAAATTATTTGACTGATAGACGACAAAGAGTAAAACTAGAAAACTCAACATCACCATGGTTAACGGAAATCTGTGGCCTACCACAAGGAACAATACTGGCACCACTTCTCTTCACATTGTATACAAACAACATACCAGATACAGCAAAATCTTCAACTATCATTCAATACGCAGACGATACAGTAATATACACTACAGGCACAAATCCACAGCTGGCTGCAAAATTACTACAAAACGAAATTATACTATTAAACAAAACATTTGTGCAACATCACTTGAAACTGAACCACTCCAAGACTGAATTCTTACTACTATCACCAAAACAACAGACATCAACTGACTTCAATACAGACGAAATAAATCTTGACATAGGAACAAAAGATCCGATCTCACAATCAACCACGGTTAAATACCTAGGAGTAGAATTAGATAAAAAACTACAATGGCACCATCATATAACTAAAACAATACAGAAAATGACACTCAGTATATCTTGCCTCCGCTCAATAAAGGGACAACTAACAATAAAAACAAAATTACAACTACTAAAAGCACTAACATTGCCGTACCATCTTTACTGTAACCAACTATTAGTCCCACTACATGATAAATACGGACACAAGGAAATACTATACAAATTTGAAAAAGTACAAAATTACGCACTACGAACTATCTTTGGGAAACGGATTAGGGACTCAACAGGAACTGAACTACGAGAAAAAGCCAAAATACCAACCCTAAAAGCTGTAAGAGAATATTTCGGATTAATATAATTTTTTAAATACATAAACAACCTATCAGAACCATTTAAAGCATTAGACCATCCTTTTTTACCCAAAATAAACATTAGACTAAACAATCGAACAAAAAACATAATCATACCTAAAACTAGAAACAGATACGGACATGAAAGTTTACTCGTGAATCTTATAAAATTATGGAATGCACTACCAATTAAAATAAAAGAAATTACAAAACTAAAATATTTCAAAACAAAGTTAAAAAAACAGTTCCTATCGAAATATAGCCATGAGGATGCAACCTAGCGGATTTGCACCTGTGACTGCCGCCAATTAATAGAACATTATTTATTATACTGTAGATGTAATGTAATAATGATTGTACTGTAGGCCTACTCGATTCCTCATACTGTATATTTGTACTGTACACGGTGCAGCCTAGCTGTTACCTGGAACCCTGTGACGCTTATTTGCTTATAATTATCAGTAAATACTGTATGTATTAACTGCCTCGTGCAAATATATATTTGAATGAGTTTTTAGCAAATAAAAGAGATATAATAATAATAATAATTCACGTTACGTTTCGTTATTCACGTTACCCCTTCTTACCCTTATAACTCCTACTTCTTAGAACATCTAAATTACTGTTAGTTTATTTGGTTTCTTGTTGAAACTTTATTTGATAAATCCTTTGTAAAACTGTAAATATACTGCAAATTCCTGAACATGTTTTCTTTTGGTCCAACTTTGGGACAGCCAAACATCAGGGAGATGGCAGCCTAGACCGTTAGGCCGTAAGCAACGCAGGGAAAAGATGTCCACAACACGCTAGCGCCCACATTGGATTGACCGCGCACCCCCTTCGCCCCTTCGAAATACTCCACTTGCCATGCAGCGCCCGCTTTGTGAGAAAGGTAAGACTTTGTTCGACGCCCTTGCCCGCCGTAAGACCTATAGATCAGGGTAAGCGTGACGCCGTCCTGGACGCCGCAAATTTAGGATCAAATAATTATATTCAGACAGAAACACCCCCCCTTGTCAGTCCTACGAACCCCTGGGTTAACCTGTACTTCCTACAGGTGCGAACTATTGCCATTCGTCAGTACGCGAGTACATATTAGGTATGGACAGCATATGTTCCATAATTTAGTGATTCGTAGCACTGACTGTTTGGTACCGGTTCGCTTTGTAGAACGTACATTAGTACCCCCCCCCCCCCCCCCCCCCCCCCTGTCTGGAGTTAGCTATTTGATCAGGCAAGGAGTATTTCTGCTACCGGCACTGCTTGGCCTAGGGAGGTTTATTAATATCCTACCGCGCCTTGCCACGTACTGATAGGTATTGCTGCTAACTACCGCAGCAACAAAGTTCTAGAATTAAATTAGTATACCAGATCAGCTAACGTACGGTAGTGATTAACCCCTATTTCTTATCTTACAACCAGAATCAGTGTAGTTACTAACACTGTGGTTGCCCATTGGGTTGTGGATAGGAAGGAGAGAGCTTTGACGTCATTTGTGAGTATAAAGTTCTACAAAACGCGACTAGTTTATTTTAGTAGCTAGCGCACGGTATCATTTCGGTCAGAAAATCACTAAAACCTAGTAAAAGGAATTACACGAAATTGTTTTATTTGTAACACACACACACACACACGCCCTAAAACATATTGCCCTTAGAGTTCTACTAGCTATAGCGCACTATACATTACTTTAGGCAGAAATTATCTGTATTTGTAAAATTAGGATCTGATTTAGTTGCGGCAATAAGGAGTATTTCACTTTCGTTATTAAACTGTTGATTTCTGTCCAGCAGTATTGTTACATTTAGGCTTGACCCTTTAGACTGATTTCGTACAGGGGGATCAGTTATCGTTACATTTAGGCACGACCTTTTAGGCTGATTTAGACAGGGGTAATCAGCATTGTTACACTAGGTCTGTTAACCACCTAGTTCGTATATAAACCATATAAATCACACCGCGGCAAGTTACTGTATTTAGGACTGTCAGTGATAGTTAGGATTCGCTGCGCGGGGATTGTTTTCCCGTGAGTTTGGTCTGTTACTGTAACTGTACATCTGCCTCACCGGTTAGAGGACAGGTATCCTTTTGTCTAGTACGTAGGCATTAGACCCGCTCACGTACATAGAATAGATACTAGGCTCTGTTCCTCGCCAGTAGTCGTTTGTGTATTGTATCTGTTTGTTTAGATATCCTGGACTGGGATTTGTTGTCAGATACTGTACGAGCCCGTATACATTACTAGAGTCTCATAGTAAGATACATCATTACTAGGATCTGGTAAGCGGTATACTACTGGACCCTTACAGTAGGAAGTATATTATACAAATTCTGAAATTAGTGTATAGTACTTCTATCGTAGTGTAAAATATTCCTACCTTACAGTAGGAAGTATTTTATATAAATTAGTATATAGTACTTCTATCATAGTGTATAGTATTCCTACCTTACGGTATAGGAAAGTATATTATACAAATTCTGAAATTAGTGTATAGTATTGTTTAGATCTGCCAGCTATTGAAAGTAGGAGATATTTAAAATTTAAGGTTAGTAAATTTAGTAATTTAGAACGTCCCCTGCTTCAGTAGGCTCTTAGGGTAGCTAGTACTTTCGTATTTAATATTTGACTAGCTAACAGTTAGTTTGTAGCACTTTGTTTTACACCGTGTGTGTGCGGTGTTACTTTCGGTACTTGAAAAGGTACATAGGGTTTAAAGACCAATTTGTATCGGTACCTAGGAAGATTTTTCGTAAGCGTAGAAGTAAAACTCTCACCTTCGACCTTTTCAGGACTCAAGGACTCATTTCTGGACCGCTTCGAGGATTAGACCGCTTTTCGCAAAGTTTGGGAGACAATAAATTCGTCCGCGCCGCCGAAAAACGGAAAGACCCACGTCCGGTTTGTATTTGGGAATTTGTACGACTGGAAGATCAAAGGAACGTAAGTTTTACGACTCGCGTCGTTCAAACTTAAGAAAGCACAGTAGTACTCAAAATTTGTGGGTTTCACTGTCTATTAGTAGTGTTGTTGGTACTTATTTTCCCGTTAGACGTTGCTGTTTGCGCCTATTGTTTGTACTTGTTGATCTATATTTTGTTAACGTATATCGTTATCTCATTTATTCGTACAAATTTAGCCGGTAGGCTAGATTACTACTTATTTTATTATATACCTTGTTAGTTTTATTTGTACCGGTTAGGGTATATATATGATTCATATATATATCAAGGTAAGTTTGACATTTGTATATTTCGACATTTTGACATTTCGACATTCTGACTTGTTGATTTATTTGTACCGGTTAGGGTATATATATACTATATATACCAAGGTAAGTTTGACACTTCAACATTCAGACACTTTGACATTTTATTACCCGTACTTGACGTATATAATAAGACATGAGTGACACACCCCATTCGACGAGATACCCACCTACCGACTATGACTCGTGCGACCCGGACAGATCGACAGTAGACGAACCGAGAAGGAGAACCCGGGATTCCACCGATGTCACACCGCTTGCGTCGCCGGTACCCCGAACGGAAATTCTGGAAGCCGCAACGCGTGGCGACGGCAGAATCGAAGATTTCCTTACCGTCCCGCAGACTAGATCGCGGGAACCGGACATGGTAAGTTCGACTGGAAGCCAGGAGAACGTTATTAGAAGTATAGGAGGACACATGGCCCAGATTACTCGGAACCTCGGAGAAGGTTTTCGCGTTTTACACGAGTTAACCGCCCCGATGTCGAGATACGAGTTCTACACCTTACAGGTAAGGATAGAAAGTAGGGTACATGCCTCCGTAGATAAACTTAGAGGTTTACACGAACTTGCAGAGTTGCGTGGCGACAACTTTACTCAGGTAAAGATAGTAGATAAATTAGTAAGTGCGAGAGAAAGCATTATCCAGTTTAAGTCAGTAATAAGATTGGCTCAACAGGAGCAGTTTGACCAACTGCTGGGTGAGTCAGTTTCGGACGCGTTGTTACAACCCGAAGAGGAAGAAGAACTCTACTGCCTGGACGGAAGGTTGGAAACGCTGACCAATTTTCTTCGTAGATGCGGCGTACCGATCGACGAACCGGAAGTCGAACCGCGAGGGACGACGGAAGTTCTCACTACGGAAGGCTCGCGAGCCTACCAACATCCACCACTGGATAGATCGTTCGTTAGCGTACGGAGCGACGTTGGCAACGTTGGCGACGTTAGTAGAACAGCGTCTGGAATTACTCGACAACAACAGGAGGTTGCACGCCGACAACAAGTCGCCAAAGAAGAAGCGCAACACCAGATGGCACAGATCGCCATCGAAGGAGAGAAACAACATAGAGAGGACGAGGCAAGAATTGCGCAACTCAAGGCGCAAGCCGAATTCGAAGCTTCGGAAATGCGCAGACTAGAGGAAAACTTAGCGCAAGAAGCGGCCGCGGCAGCAGCAGCGGACGAGTTAGCACGACAGACGGCAGCCGACGAGCTAGTACGAGTTGCGGCGGTAAACGCAGCTGAGTTAGCACAGAAGAAGGCAGCGTCCGACGCTCGCGCCAAGTTGGAGGCACGACAAATAAACGCACGTTTAGCTATACAGGAAGCGGAGTTAGCGGCACAACAACAAGTAGCGGATCGACGCGAAAGGGAGATGCAACTACAGTTCGAATTGAATCGTAGATCGCGCGAGACAGCGAACGCGCAAGCGGACCTCGAACTCGACGCGAGAGATAGATCTATAAGGTCGCGAACTGGACACGACTTGTCTGCCCTGGATCGTATGGAAGCTCGATATCGCGGAATACAGAAGCGGATCGAGGAAGGAAGTGTGGGAGCGATAGATCGAGGAGAGGAGTTCGTCGAGGATTACTGTAAACGTTTTCCCCAAGTTATTCCTATGCTCAAACCCACGACTCCGATAAAATCGGTCTTCGTTACGAAACCTAAGGAAATAACGCCTGTGCGTTCGACGCAAGGCAACAGGTTTGTTGTGACGGAAATACCGCAACCTAGGGCGACTTCATCGCCAATTTTAGCAGGTAACATAACTAGTCCACCTACAGTAAGTTGTAGTCTACTTGTAGGAAGAGAGGAACCTGCGTTTATGACCATTAAACAGGTGAGTAAACCATTACAAGTTAAACCTGTAACGTGCTGTGCAAATCCAGTTATTTACAGACTGACTACGAAACCCGACTATTTCACTCGACCGTTGACACAATGTTCGACGCAACCTACGACTTCGTGGAAGGCTTGCGAGCCTACCGAACTACGGAGGAGGATGGATGTGGGTAGTACCCACGGGATCGGACAACGTATAGCGACACCTACGACTTCGTGGAAGGCTTGCGAGCCTGCCAAACAACGAAGAGCCGTAGATTCCGAACCACAACGGACGAGACCAAGAATAATACGCCGGACACGAACCCGCCAGCCACCTTATCCGGACGACAGCGACTCATCTAGCGACTCGGAGTCGACGGAACGGGAAATATTCCGTACTGGAGCGGCGGAAGATTACAAACGAGAGGAGAGGTCGACGAATCCCTACATCGACAATCCACCTCGAGAAACACCCCAACAGAAACCCACGTTGCAACCAGCGGAAGCGATCAGCACCAACAGACTCGCCGAAATAATGCGACCTGTAGCGGACCGACTAGCTCAGATAGAAGAGCGACTCGAAGCGCAACCGTCGGATCGATCACGAACCAGCATGGAATTGGAACAACCTAGACAACATCGACCACCGAGGAGAGAACAGGAGACTAGACGGACTCCGACACATCGAGAAGAAGATCCCGTTAATAATTCCTACCGACGAACAACGCACGGAAGGGAGCGACTGGACGACGACGCCGAACAGGGACGCGGACAGTTGGATTTGGTTAGCGAGATTGCGAAATTCGCGGCTAGACACGGATTACCGGCACAGCAACCGCCGAAGTTCTCTGGCAACGCGAAACACTGGCGCACACTGGTAGACTACGTAGAGTCCCAGATCGCTAAGTGTGCTTTCACCTCGACGGAGAAGTTTAATTACTTGCTCCAAGTTCTGTCTGGTGAGCCGAAACGATTAGCGGAAACCTTTATTGGAGTTCCCGATGCCTTTGAATTGGCGTACGACCGTTTATATTCGATTTACGGAGGTAATGTCGCCATGGCTAAATCCAATATTGAAGACCTCTGCAGAGGAGGCAACATTTCGAGACCGATCGACCTTTTACGACTCGCGGACGAAATAAAGAACGCTATAGGGACTTTACGGTCCATTGGACAACTCGAGTACGCTAACGCACCGACGGTTCTCATTCGAATAATCAGTCGACTTCACCATCGACTACGACGAGAATGGCGACGCATCGAGTACCAGCGCGAAGAGGCCGGAGGGTTATTAAAACTCACCGATGTCTATCAACTTATTTCACGGGAGGCCGTGATCGAGACTCGATCGAACTATACCGATCACCATATCGCGGCGGAAGGGATAGCTGTTTCTGCGCCGACTCGGACAAAACCGTTTCCGACGAACGCGAAAGCCGTTACTTACGCCACCCCTACTGAGACTTCTAAAGTTCTGACGCCTATCGGCACCACGTAGCCACGACAACAGTTGCCGGCGGACTTTGTGGGATGCTCATACTGCGAGCGGAACGGCAGAAACCATAGCGGACATAAACTACGTGGATGTCGCGCTTTTAAAGAGTTAGGGATCGAGGAGAGGAGACTCCAAATCCGATCTCTAGATTCCTGTTGGAGATGTATGAAGCCAGGACACGTCCGGAAGGATTGCCCGAGCGACGATACATGTTCTCTGTGTGGACGTAACCATGACGCGTTGCTTCACACAACCAGTCATACTCCGACCAGACGCTTTCGACGAGAGCATCCAGATAAAGCGGCTAGATGCGACGCGCTTTATAAGGAGCGTGCGCCGCGCGAGATCCGTACCTTTTATACCGACTGTATGGATCAGTCAGGATCATCGGACGAGGACGAGGAGGAAGACGACACTTTCTACGTGCATGCAGGTGAGGAACAACCTTCGATAACGCTCCTCACACAGAACCAACTGAAAGGGTTTAGCGTGATTCCTATAAAGATTACCGGAACCCGAGGGAGCAAGCGTATATACGCCATCTTAGACTCTGCGTCATCGCATAGCTATGTCGACGAACAAGTAGCCGACGTAGTTACGGACATGAGTCAAGGTAAGATTGCTCAGTATACTGTAAGCAGCATGCATGGTAAGAGAGCGATCCCTGTGACGAGAGTAAAACTAACCTTAGACACTCTTCTTTCCAAAGCGGAACACAGCAAGGAGGAGCGCTCATTACTTCCGGTAAGAAATTTGACCTTTGCAGCTACGAAGGACTTTAGTAACTTGCTAGGCCCTGTGCCAGAGCAATCACCAGAAGATCGTAAGTATTTCTGACACCTTGGAATACCGGAATGTCCTGTTAATTATCGTTCCATTGCGATGTTAATTGGGACAGACCACCCTATTTAAATAACTTGCGATATTTGCAAAGCTAGCCTTTTAAGTTTTAGCAATGGTGTGGACCAAGTATGTTGTAAGTACTTAACATATCTTTAAGTGCAACTACGTAGTTCTACTAAGTATAGCAAGTTTAATGCATATACTTTGAAAGCTTAGAAAGTTTCTAGCAAGGGCTTTGAATGTAATTATATGTACAACTACTTAGTTTTAGAGGGTATACCAAGTTTTAAAGAGGCACTTAGAAAGATTAGTACGTCTCAACCATGTAATTTGAAAATATAAAAATGTATTGACTTCGGAATATATGGTGACTGTACGGGTGTTATTCTTCCAATTTTTAATGAAACATCAAGATGAATCTAATTTTTGTTTAAGGGCATTGTATAAGTGTCATACTTTAATGTAAGTGAGATACTCAAATATTGTCATCTTTTTTTTATACGTTTTATTATATTTTTGTTATTTATTATTTGTGATATACCGATCTAGCACTTTATATGATACCAGGTCGATTCGCTTTAAGGCGGTATAGAGACGAGTATCTCCCCGTAAAAGGTGCCTAGGGGGCGTTCATAAATTATGTCACGCACAGGGGGGGGGGGGGGGGGGGGGGGGGGGTATTGTTTGGGGGTATTAGGCCTACAAATTGCTACAGAGGGTAGGGGGGTCGAACTTGCATGACACTTTGTGACAGAGGGTGGGGGGGGGGGGGGGGTGGGGGTCAAAAATCTGTAAAATTTGCGTGACCTACTTTATGAACGCCTTCCTATCTCATATGCTGCTTTCTATGGACGGACTGAATCTCACCGGTCTTATCTATACGTCATTATATATAGATCCTGATCTGCCTGAGTTTCATAAATTTACATTTTCGAATAAAAATAATATATCAATTATTATTTAACATTTATTACTATACAAATTGCGTTTCACACTAAAACAATATGAATAATGAAATAAAACAAAGCAGACACAATGTATCCATTTATTTCTAATTCTCAATATCAGCAAATTTAGACATCAGAATAACAAATATAGTATCTAACACTAATTAAACAAGAAATCAAAGAGTCAACATAAGTAATTCATTTAAATTAAATAAAGACCATAAAATTTATATCCCACCTCTATGTTAAATTCTCAATTTAGGGAAAGGAGCAGGTTACAGCGGCACGTTATTTTAACCAAAACAATAAACTACACACAATAGAACAGGTTACAGTATTATTTTCGAGAGTAATCAGCTGTTATTTGCATCGAATTTCCCCTGGAGAGGGATGAATTTTTATTGCGTCCAGTCAGTTCCCCAAGGGTCGTTAACTCATAATACTGCCAAGTGCACTTTGCATGTAATGCTGTACTGTACATACTACAATGGCCTATAATAAAATTGCTGTACAGTTAACAAGTATAATTAACCATAAAAAATAAATGTATAACAAAAACAAATCAAACAGAATCTACCACAGGTGTACGTACTTTCTTGAAGGCAGATTGAAGTTTATTTAATGACGCATTAAGATAACATAATGAATAAAATAAATGTACGTTCACACACCAGTAGTTAACTAAGATAATGTTTATACACCATTATTTTAAGATTCGACTATTTACTGCCTGTTTTAGAGATCGCATTTTTCGTTCTGATGGTAAAATCGCTAAGTTTCAAGATCGTATACGGCATCTTCGGGAATCCCTGTATCGCCACCAGGTAGTCAGACTTGGAGTACGTTTTAGAGCCTCAATGAAGTTCCAGATGACGGGACAAGAACTCCAACTGGCTCTCATATTTTCAGAAACCGGATTCAACCACTCTCCGAACGAGTTGGTGAGGTGGGCCTTCTTTAAATTACCATTATTTAGTGGTTGAATCCGGAGAACGGCGAAACGCAGCAACGACTTCTGTCAGTCGTGGCCATCGGAAAAGTTGGTTATAACAACCGAGACAGTAATGCAGAGAGAGTTTCTCGTCGGTAGAACTCTGTGCTGAAACGTAGATCTGTAGATATCAGTGCACAAGAGTTCTCAGGTTCTCTCTGACTTAGATCAATCCGTCCAAAATATCTCTCGTTTTCAAATATAAAAAGAACCGCATTCAGCATTCAGTGGTTTTTCCGCTTTATAAAAACGTCCATGAATCCATTTTTACCAACTCCGGAATATCAGCCACCCACAAATCGATACCAGCAACAGAGTTTACCATAACTAACCGATACGGTCCTTCTCATTGCTGCATTGAGGTAAGAAATTTGCCGGTTTTCAATCGGAATCGGCAACTTACTCGTAACGCTGAAGGAGGTGCAGGAACGCAAGGCGTCGGGGACCCCATGGAAGTGGAATGGCGGAACCGATGGTCGTATCGTAAGTACCTCTTTCGTATGCGACTTTCATATGCTGATATGCGGTACAGAGTGCGATACTGAGATACTGCTGTACTGCATATGCGGTGTGCGATACTGCTGTACTGAGATATACGCAGAGCCGTC
>JAUCBJ010000934.1:0-23406 GCA_032718475.1 Nemertoderma westbladi | reverse complement strand
ATATAACCGACATTATAACGTAACCAACTTTATCAATAAAAATGGTGTTTTGAGCTTAAAAATTAGTAAAATAAGTAATCTAAAACAGCCACGTTCATACTTGCATCAACATCCCCGCCACACACGACACCATTCACGCCACACATTATGTAATGTGTTTTATTTAATAATTCCGGAAAACGGCCGGAAGGCTGAAATACGTAGAAAATTTATCATACACCACCGGGACTACCCTCACACTAATTTATTATCAGACAGAACAAAAAGCTTATACTTGACTCATACTGCCTCCTACGACTTGCTTCACGGGCCACTATGCCCGTCTCCAGTTGTTATATTGAATTATTGATATATTCAGCTTCATTTTTTCAAAAAATAAAGTGTAACTAAAGTGGTAACTAATAACTAAAGTTATTAGGCTAAAAAATGGGTTGAAAGTCTATTTGTACTGTAAGTATATTATTTACATTTATGGTCATTTTATGGCGCGAAATTATTACCTTAGTACCTTCAAACACTCCGATATGGTTAGAAATGCAGTTGTTGAACATTCGTTAATAATTTCAACACTTTCGCAGAATTTTCGTGAACATTCGCCATATTCAGGTTGCTGAACTCATCTTGTCGAGTGTTATGTCGATCGATAACCACTAATGTAAAATAATTTGTTTAACATCATGTTCGTAGAATAGTGTATTCCCTTTGCTAAAGGTTGTTGCTCCATACAGTACATAGCTTGGTTCCCTTACACATACAAACAAACGAAACACAGTATTATACCAACACTATGTTGAATATGTATATTATTCTACCACCTATTGTACGTAAGCTACACTGGCCACAGTAGGGGGGACACAAACAACCCATGATGTTCTGAGTAATAAAGAAGCTATACTGTTACCGTTACTAGCAAGTTATTGTTTGTTATTTTTAGAAAAATTTCAAAGATGCAAACTCCAATTTTTTCAAAATAGAGTTTTTATATCACAGATAACTGACGCAATTTGGTACTATTTTCAAATTTGGTGATATATAATTAAAGATAATTATAGATATTTTGAATCGTGATTGTATATAAAAACACTTTACATAATAATAATATACACATTAATTACAGTCTGTGTTATTATTTTAACTTTAACTTATTTTAATTTAATTAATAGTCTAACTTAACTTTAACAATCAGTCTGTGAATGAGAGAGTGTGTCTGCCTTAACCTTCCTTGGTGGTTGGTTGTCTTTTCCGCCCAGTCAGCAATTTGATCGATTTCCATGCCTGGGATGATTGCCTGCTGTCATCGGCTTATGGTGTCTGGCTTATAGATAGTGCATTGTAGCATTCTTGTGAATGTGCCATCCAGAGATTTGGTGTCGTCGCCTGTTAGCCCCCAGCATTGAATCCCATAGAGGAGTTCTGGAACTCCTGCCTCACCGTCACACATCAACTCACATCAGACCTGACCTCACCTGACTTCCGGATCCGGTAACAGAAGTCATCCACATGCTCAAGAATACCATCCTTTGAGGTTAAGCTCATACGATCAGGAATTTTCAGAGGACTGTCAATAATGTTGGTCTTCATTGAGTTAACAAAAATACCAACACTACATGCAGCCTGTTCTAATGAGCTAAGAAGCCGTTGCATTGGGCTCCCTCTAGTGATTCTTGGAGTACTTCTAAGTCATGACCAAGAACAGTTAGGTACTTGGCTGTACTTCTGACGACTTCTGGACCCAGTAGATGGAGTTACCATCACCCCATCATCATTATGATCATCTAAGGACATGCATGAGTAGAATATAATCCACCACAAATATTGATGAGAATGGTTCAAGTGTGACTCCCTGGAAGACTCGTCATAACACTTCGAATGATTCTGTGTCACCGTCAACACAACAGTAGACACAAATGTCGTCAAACCATCGTATAATTATCTAATTGCTGCAATAATTTCACCAGGAATCCATATAATGAAAGTATGCTGAACTTACGTGAGCGAGAGACTGAATCAAAGGCCTTGAAGAAGTCAACAAAGAAAACAGCCAGATGCTGTCTCTGTTGCCTTTTTCTGTTGTCTCTTTTTTTTTGATATCAATTAAATTATGCTTCTCTGCTGCGAATTAATAGAATTATGTTTTACTCTATAGATTTGCAGTAATCGAGATCAATGAGATTCCCTGTAAAGAACCATAGAGTGTTAGGTTGACCTTCTTGGGAACTGGCACCCACTTGTGTAGAGGTTGAATGTTCGCTGGGCATTGGAGTAGGTGCTGAAACGTTGGTGTCTGAAGCCAATATATAACTAGCCATAGTATAGTTAAAATGCAGTGCAGTGTGCTGAAGAGTTTATAATGCATACGTTATGTTATGATGATTTAACTTTTATATCTAAAACGGGAGTGGATGTGTGGGTTTTTTGATCAAGTGTATGTTTTAGTATACCTTTAAGTGCCTTGGAGGTTAGATTTACCAAATGCCGTGTCAACGAAAGCGATGGTGTTAGGTTAACAATAACAATAGTAATTATTATATAACAATAATAAAAACATAACATATATAATAACATGTAATAACAATAATAATAACATTAACATTAACAATAATAAAACGTTACTTTATGCAATCCTAGTTACTTTATCCCCTCTCCAGTCCCCCCGACGTGTTTATTGTAAGACTTAGTGATTGTAGGCCTATTATTGTTATTTTAATTATTAATGTTTTAGAGTTTTGTCATTAATACAAAAATATTTTTATAACTGATTATCTACCAGCCGTCATTAATAAAAATTCCTCTGTTTTATAAACTTATATACAATAATATAATCCAAGCGAAAACACTATCAACTTATAAGATGCAACTTATCTCCACTCTATTGCTTTCATTCCAAGCAACAATGGCCTTTTCCGCATTTAGCTGTCCAATAGGATATCAATGGTGGGTTTCATCTGACAACCAAGCCTTAAAAAAATATGTCCAAGATAAATTAAATGCGTTTGATAAAAGTAACCAGCACAGTTTCAACGATACATACATTGAGCCCCGTTGCACTGGGGAATGCTTTGTGCTATCCTACACCGGCTCTGCGCAACCAGAGGGGTATGAGGGCAGCGAAGCAACCATTGATTTTCAGCTTTCGTCTTGTACTTTCTTGCGTGATCGCTGCGTTCCTCTCATCGAAGATGGCTGTACTTACTACATGCAGGTTGTTCTACCTGATGTGGCTGTAGAGAATAGAGAGGATCCTGAGGTGAGACTGTTAGTTCTTGTGAACTGGCTGAAAACGGATGCTGCGGTAACTCACGAAGCTTGCCAGTATCGTTGTTGCGGTAACAGCTCGTGTCCTCCAGCTGTTTGGAAAGAGAGGGTCGTCAATAGCCAATCCACGACCACAGAGGAGTACACTGAAACCTCATTGGTTAGCGGCTCAAACAACGTCACACCAACTTGGGATTTGGTTGAGGCCATTATTTGTCTCATTGTTGGAGGACTTTATTAGATACAATAAAGCTTACTATAAGATACAAATGCAACCAAGATTCAATTGAAACAAAACAATGAAATATCCAATTTAACTAATTATTTTAATTCATTATACATTAATTAATATCACTGTATTTATTTTTTGTCTGCACATGTATAGGGTACAAGAACACCATGTGACGACTGAGGCCAAGTCTTGGGTTTGGTGAACTGTAATATGACGCAGCATCATCGCGTATTGTTACTAAGCTATCTACAGGCCTGAGACTGGGACACTGTAGATAGCTTCAACTTTGATAAAGAGAAAACATAAGTAAAAAACATGAAGATTATTTACAGTATGTCTGTCTATAACACGTTCGTGGGGCCTTCACGCAGCAAGAGAGCCTATATTAGAAAGTACATTATACTAATCTCTATTAGATATACGAAAACCGTCTTTCCCAAAAAATGTATGAGTGAAGGCGATGCTATCAGTTTGTGATAAACTAGTTTTAAAAACAAAGATCCATTTCAGTTTGCCCTTACACACATTAAATGTCTTTTGTAAACCTTCTAACTATGGCTATTTAAGTTAAGTATGACATTTTTAGTTTTAAAATACTCTTATCCTACATTAGCCTCGTCGCGCTTGTCTTGTTTTGTCTTAAAATAATTTTCCTAAACGGAGACTAACGACCTTTATAACTATGCAAAGTCTCGAAACTGTGAGAGTAACTGCTTATTTATGGCAGATGGATACTCGTATCAAAAGTAAACTAGCTACGTTCGTTCGTTTTTTACCAAACTTCCGATTCTTTCTAAACTTTTTCCGGACTACATACGTACCAAGTTTCATTTAATTTCATCAAGGAATAACCAAGTTATTAGCAATCTAAAATTTACGACGATGACGACGATGGAAAGACGACGATGACGACAGACAACTCGTTAATGGCACCCATATGCTAAGGCATGGCTTACTTCGTGGCTCGCTCGACAAATACAAATACGAATTCTTAGCAGCGTATAAAACAGTGATAAATAATTAAATAAACTCTACAAAAAACACGTGGCCTAAAGCTAAAATGGACCATATACCTAATATATATACATTGTTCGCGATAAACGATAATCTATATGAGTGATAATAGGCCTGGGGGTGAATTCAGTGCATTGCAGGTCAAACAGTTGTTATTTGTATTTTATCTGGGATTCCCTCGGCTGATTGGGCTTAAGCAATGCTATGAATGTTTCCTCTGGCTAAAGGCAATTTGGAAGAAGGCAGTGTAATAAAATGACTGGAAATGGAATTGAGTTTATTTATGATAGGATGGCTACTGTACAGTGTACAGCCGTGACAGACCCCTCTGCAATTTCGTTCGCGAATTTCATAACTACATATAACATAATAACATGCTGCTAATGGTCTAAACACCCCAGTGGTAATAGGATTTAGTCACTGTTATACTGAATTAGAGTTGATAAGAGCCAAAGAAAAAGAAATTGATAATTGGAAAATAAATGGAGTGTTTTCAGAGGTAGAAGATATTGGACAGGAATGCATTTCGGTGAAATGGGTTATTACAGAGAAGGACATAAAAGGAAAGAAATCAATTAAGGCAAGGTTGTGTGCCAGAGGTTTTGAAGAAACAGCAGATATTCGGTGTGATTCTCCTACATGCAGCAAGGAAAGTTTGAGGTTGGCATTAGTGACTGTAATGAGTAATAGATGGAAATTGAAGTCTTTTGATGTCAGCGCAGCATTCCTTCAAGGGGATCCCATATCACGAGAGGTATACATTGTTCCACCAAAAGAATTTGATAAAGTCAAACTATGGACAATGGCATCTTCAACTATTCACTGATGCCTCACATGCAAACTTATCAGATGGTTCATCGCAAGGAGCATTTATACTCTTCCTTGTCAATGATAAAGGGACATGTGTTCCACTGATGTGGCAAAGTAGAAAGCCCCGTAGAGTTGTGAGAAGTACACTTGCTGCGGAGACACTCGCTTTGGTTGAAGGGATCGATGCAGGGGAAGAAATTCGAGCGATTATCCAAGATATCCATGGAATTCGACTTCCATTATGTTGTATAATCGACAACAAAAGTCTCTATTCAACCGTTCGAACAACCAATGCTATACAGGAGAGAGGATTGCGAATCGATATAGCATTCCTACGTCAGAAAGTGGAACATAAAGAACTCTACATCAATTGGACGGATGGAAAGGAGCAACTAGCTGACTCGCTCACAAAAAAGGGAGCATCAAAATATCTACTGAGAGATGTTTTGCGTTCGGGTATGCTTCCTCAGTCTTCATGGCTAGGATGATCTTAATCTAGAACTTTTCATCACTATGGGGCCGTCCAATATTATCACTATTGAAACTTGAAGGGGGGAGATTGGAGATCATTATCATTCATACTGTTGTATATATTTAATCATTATTTGATAATAAACTCTTTACTCTCATTATCATAATTTGTCTAGTATATGTTTACTATTGTTCTAGTTAGGGGGAGATTGTTACTACTGTATATGACTGACTCTATGATTAACTAAATATATACCGGTGTACTGACTTAGGCCTAGGAGTAGGGAAGGAAGCTTACCAGTACTGCAGTACTGTGAGTGTTACTACGACTGACAGGATGTCTGCTCAGTCAGTGTATCTGTGTATTACTACATGATAATATAGTCTATTAAATACTATGATATAAGTATAAGAGTGTTTATTGTTGTATTCACTGTTGTTGTGTTGTATTTCAATACAGGTTTTCTGGGGCGCAAAATACATTGGAAAATATTTAAAAATGATATGATTACTATAAATGGCTGTTTAGTCCTCTCTGCGTCGGAAAAAAATGAAAAAAAACAAGTAACCAGCACTTTTCAGTTAGAACACAAAATTTTTAATTCACTTATACGATGCTATAAATTCACATTTTCAGGTTTTCTAGGGCGCTGATTCTAATGGAATACATTTCTAAAATGCCCCATCATTGCTACTTGTATTTTTCGACGTAATTTGGCAAATTTTGGTGCTAGGACCAAATTTCGTACCCATCACCAAAAAGTGCAAGTTTCCGATGTCCAGTGCTGTTTTTATTGATTCCATCGGATTCAGGACCCTCATAAACCCTTATAACGCAATAAACAAGATGATACTATCTACTGATCAATTTGCTTATTTTCCAAAATTTGGTGCTGGCACAACAATTTTCACCCACCGGCGAAAAATACAAGTTTGAAAACTCTTATGAAATTTTTACTGATTCAAATTGAATTCAGAACCCTCACAAACCCGTATAACGCAAGAAACAAGGTGACACAATCAATTTATATATTTGATGGTTTTCAAAATTTGGTGCTAGCACCACATTTTGCACCCACTTCCGAAAAATACAAGTTTGAGATGCCTAGATCGAAAATTATATATTCCATTCAATTCAGAATAGCCATAAACCTCTAAAATGCAAGAAATAAATTGTCACAAACAATTTTATCAATTGAATGGATTTTCAAAATTTTGTGCTAGCACCAAAATTTGCACCCACCACCGAAAAATACAAGTTTGATACGCTTGGTGCAACTCGTATATATTTCATCGAAACCAAAACCCCAAAAAACCCCAATTGCGTAAAAAACAAGTTTCACACAATCAATTTACAAAATTGACATATTTCAAAATTTGGTGCTGGCACCAAAAATTGGCACCCGCCGAAAAAAACAAGTTTGAAATTTCTGAATCAATTTATATGAATTCCATCCAATTTCTAACACCAAAAAACCGGTGTAAATCAATAATAGTGATGTTACAATTCATATTTAATGAAATTTAATTTTCAAAAAACGTCTCAAAAAAAGTGCCAAAAGTAGGGTTAAAAAATGGTGCTATAACTCGAAAACTACCCAATATTTTTGAAAACGGTTTTCACTACTAGGAAGACAATAGATTTTTAGGAAAAGTCATAAAATTTCAGATTCCCAACTGCGTTTGTTTCAGAATTATAATAAAAAAACCACGGGGGGGGGTCATATTGACCCCGCCCCCCCGGGTTTAATAGGGTTAATGGAAGGGTTCCAAAGTAAAGCACATATTCACACGTCTGGGTCTGTAAAGCGTTTTCGGTGTCGCTTACAGTCAAACCCAACCGATAACTCTCGACACCGACATCTCCAACACCAATTTAGTTGTGGATGCTCCGATGTTGTAAACTGACATCGTAGAGCCTATATACGACGATACTGATGAATGGATTATCACTCCTCTTGGTCGAGCTGATCAAATAAAGACTTTAATTCGGGATAATTACCTCGAAAGACGTCCTCTCCATTCCCCGTGCTATGGGACTCTGGACCACCCGGATTTCGTCATGCTCGGTCAACATTGTGTAATAAAACCTGAGCATCCCGCCTGCAGCGTGGATTTTCTATCTCTGGTTAATCCCCTCGGCAATACCGAAGTCGAGCCCCTGCAGAAGTATCTCGACCATATAATAAAGTCAAATATCTTTTGACTCGATGCAAAGGGAGAACAAAATATCCCCTCTGAAATATATCAGATTGTGGGATTACTCCGAAATTTTCAGCAGATTGCATGATCACGTTAGCCTATGTAAGCGGATTCAATTCCATGCACTACCCACCGAAAATGGGATTAGTGGCATTTTACCAATATAGTTGGTGAGGTGCGATTACCAATAATAATCTCACCTCATAACCAACTGGGGGGGGGGGGGGGGGGGGGGGCGACACACGCCGTAAGCCACAAAGAGAGGTGAGAGGTCAAACCACCTCAGAGGGAGAAACAAGCTAGTAAGGCTAGCACCAAGGGATGACGGTAACAGGGAGTGGTGAGGTGACAATTAATCAGGTTAAGCAAAGCCAATAGTGGGCAGGAAAGTACATTGGTGAGGACAAGAGCACATCTATTGGATATTAAGGCCGCCCTGTTGTGTAGGGCTAAATGTAATATGTGTCAATGATATAACCATTGTGATTACTGATTATTAGTTAGTTGGTTCTCCTTTAGTTGTTTAACCGGAATAGTTTTGACCGTCGTCGTCACTAACCGCTGTATTGCATGTTATTGGAAGCACAGGCGATGGGAATGGCTACATTAATCGATGCATTAAAGACCAGGATCGAGTTACCACCAGTCGAGCCATTTAATTTCGACGGAAGGAGGCCGGAAGAATACCTGCAATTTCGGCGCATGTACAGCAACGAGATATTAAGTAAGAACTTGACGCAGGCGGAGTGCCTAAATTATCTACAGGTGTATACAGGAGGCCCAGCATACGACATCGTGAGGCAGTACCAGGGCATCGAGGGTGGCTTCACGACAGCATGGCGGGCGCTAGACAGGGAATACGGACACCCAGCCAAGATCATCCGGCAAACCCTGAGAGGTATAACATCAGGTGGCCTACAGGATAACCCCGTCAGCATAAAGACGTTTGCGAACAAAGTCGAGAAGGTGTTAATCGTGCTGAAGACGCTAGACGCGCCATACGAACTCAACGCATCTAATAACATCACCACGATAGCGCAGGCACTGCCGATCTGGCTGCGGAGCAAGTGGAGGAAGATCGCCTTCTCCACTCGGGAGAACAAGGGTGCGGAGCCAGGGCCTAGAGGAAATGTCGAGCTTCCTAAACTATGAAGCCGAATTGATTACAGACCCAGTCTATAGTGAGGATAGTTTGGGGAAGGCGCCAAAGACCGAATACAACAGGCCTAAACCCGAACACAATCCTGCAGATCCATTCCCGAGAGTAAGACAGTCGCTACCACACGCGGCCACACAGGGGGCTACAAGCCCACAGTTAGCTGGGAGTAGGGCCACACCGTGGCAGGGACAGAAAGAAAATAACACCACAAATAAACATAATCCCAACATACCCAGTAGGCCGAGTCTAGATAACCAAAACACTAAATCGGTAGATATAAACCTACGCACGATACGTGAAGGACTATACAGGGAACGCTATAATACAGGATTCGAATGTCAATTACATCGGGACGGAACCCATAAGACCATGGGTTGTAAGCACTGGCAAGCGTTGCCCAAACAAGATCGTATAGCCTACACAGACGCAAACGGACTATGTCATCGATGTGTGGTAGAAGGACACAGATCCGGAGAGTGTAGTGAAACAGCAATAGGAGAGGATGAGACTGGAGGCCAAACAATGGCTACGAGCACGACGGTAGTAAGAAGGAAGAGAAAAGTACTACTCGGGGTAGTACCAGTGAAGATAACAGGAAGGGGGGGTCAATCAGTAACGACATTAATGCTGGTCGTCAGCGGAGCAGCCTTCACGCTGGTGGAGAACTGGGTGGCCGAAGAGATAGGGCTAAAGACGAGGCCGAATAGAATGGCGGTAACTACCGTCTCAAGTAAGGATGAGGTCCTGGAGATGAGGACGTGGCGGTGCAGGATATCAGCGATTGCACCGGGATGCGAATATGGGGCGACCATCGACCCCATCCAGGTGATAGAATCAATAAATATCAACGCCAGGCGACCAACCAACATTGAGGTCGAACAATATAGATTCCTGGACGGTATCGATTTCTCAATACCAAAGGTGGACGTTAGGAAGGTGTCCATCATAGTAGGAATGGACTGCCCGACAGCCCACGAGAGAATGAAGACGGTCTTCGGCGAAGACAGACAGCGGGATCCGACAGCAATCCTCACGCCGTTCGGATGGACGCTTAGCGGCCCAGTTAAAACCAAGATTCCATCCAGAGTGACGGAGACATCAGGGTGCATGTTACCAGGCACCGTAGACGCATAGGACGAAGAGAAGAAACCGGAGATGGTAGATGAGCCAGATGGGGAAGTAACAGTAGGAGAGTGGGTGGAGGAGAATGGATTCGACGCAGAAGATTTAGAGGCAATGGGATGGAACAAGGGTCCCAGCAAGTATCGGTATGGGGATGGAGAAGAGCGGACGGCGAGATGTCCGGAGGACAACACTCCGGAGGAGTGTCGGAAGGAGTGTCTGGAGGAGTGTCCAGAGGAGTGTCTGGAAGAGACGCCGGTCCGGTTGAGAGGCATACCGACAAGGGGGAGATCGAGTAAGAAGACAGGATGGAAAGGGATAGGATTACTATTGTTCGTTCTGTTCTATCTATTCTTCCGATTTCCTTTCATTCTGCCGCCGGGAGACAACAAGGTGGGAGGTGGCATTTTGATGCCAAGAGACGAGGAAGTTAAGAAGGCGGCGGAGAGACCCGATTTTAGGGTGGCGGAAGAGGGAGAACCAATTCCAGGAGAGTTGGAATTGGCGGAGAGAGTGTGGCGAAGAATAAGAGGACGTATAGGGGGGCAGTGGGAGAATGCCTCCTGGAAAGAATCGAAGGAAGATCAAGGGGGACCTTAGAGATTAGTCGTCCAATATTTTGGACTGAGGGGGTGGGAATGAGGGTGAGACGTCCTTCCCACACAAATAAATAATTATTTAAATAAAATAATAAAATAATTAAAAATAAGAAAGTCAGAAAGTAAGTAGTAGTTAGTAAGTAGTTAGAAGATAGTAAGAGGTTAGAAGTCGGCGGGGTATAGGGAGTGTGGTATATAGACATACCATGGGAGTTGGGGGGGTACGTGGTACCGTTAGAAGTCAGCGGGTAAGGGAGTGTGGTATATTAACATGCCACGAGTAGCAGAAGGGTTGTGGGCACCGGAAGCGCCACGTAGAAAGTAATAGTAGAGAGGTTGTGGGCACCAGAAGCGCCACGTAGATGGAGGTAGTAGCAGAGAGTGGTTGTGGGCAACGCAAGCGCCATGTAGATGGAGGTAGTAGTAGAGGGGTTGTGGGCACCGTAAGCGCCACATAGAAAGAGAGTAGAGTGGTTGTGGGCACCGAAAGCGCCACGTAGAAAGTAGTAAGCGGAGTAGACTTAGCAGAGAGTTCTAGTAGAGTTGAGTTAGAGAGTTCTAGTTAGAGCTAAGTAGAGTTAGAGTTAGTAGAGAGTTAGAGAGTTTTAGAGAGTTTTAGTTAGAGAACTAGTTAGACTTAGTAGAGTTAGGAGTTAAAGACTTAGGAGAGTCAGTAAACTTAAGAGAGTTAGTAGAGTTAGTAGAGTAAGTAGTAAGTAAGATTTAGATAAGTTAGATAGTTAGCAAGTTAGACTTTAGATAAGGTAGATAGTACGATAGCACAGTATGGTAACACAAGTACAGGAGCACAGAGATAGTGAGAGGAGCTGTTGGCGAGAGAGAAGTTAGGGTGCGATACAGGTGTGGGGAGAGAGTAAGAGTGGGGAGAGAGTAAGAGCGGAGTTAGAGTGCGAAGTTTAGAGCAGAGTGAGAGCTTTTAAAATTGTGTGAGAGTCCACAATTGGCTCGACACGAGACGTCAGATGTCTTCGTGCAAGATAGATGAAGTTGCACCAAGACTGGGTAGCGTTATCATACCCATAGGGAGCGGCCTGGAAAGCCGACTCCAAGAAGATAACTCCACCCCACACCCGATAGTAGATCGAGTTCCAGCGGAATTGAAGCGCACTTGAGGTTGATGCTATCTTCTCACCGGGAAGATAGCATGGGGGGGGGGGGGGAGTGTGAGCGGATTCAATTCCGCCTCACCAACCCCCATAAAGTTGGGAAGTGCCGCCTTTCAGCAATATTGGGGAGTACGAGGTTGATTGCCAATCAACCACGTATCACCCACAATAAACGGGGACGACAAACCCCAAAGGGCCGCACACAATGGAGGTCAGGGGTTAAGCCTCCGGGGAGAGGGAAAGTAACAGTAGAAAGGGGGGAAACACTCCCAGAGAGATGGGAGGCGAGAAGTAGGTTACTAGCCAATGGGGGGCAAGCATCCGCTGAGTAATAGGGTCAACCTAGTGCAGTATATTACCGGTCGGTGTTGCATTTATCATTTAGTTTACTCAGTCACTCAGTCAGGGCAGTACGGTGACATTTTAGAACCGTCACCGCCGTCAGCAACTACACTAGTCTGTTATATCTATCAATTGTGCTGTCTGTTTCACTCATATACTATATTTTATACATTATCTGTACTCATCAATAACATCGGAACGACAATAGAACCCTTTTCACATTTAAGCGAAAGAAAATTCCCTAACTCATGTGGTGAGTTAAAGAAAACTTTAAAAAAAAAACTAAAAAAAAAAAAGTCCATGACCATCGCATCCACCACTGATGGAGACACAGTTTATGGCGGGTCCACGACCATCGCATCCACCACTGATGGAGACACAGTTTATGGCGGGTCCACGACCATCACATCCACCACCGATGAAGACACAGTTTATGGCGGGTCCACGACCATCGCATCCACCACTGATAGAGACACAGTTATGGCGGGTCCACAACCATCGCATCCACCACTGATGGAGACACAGTTATGACGGGTCCACGACCATCGCATCCACCACAAATGGAGACACAGTTATGGCGGGTCCACGACCATCGCATCCACCACAAATGGAGACACAGTTATGGCGGGTCCACGACCATTGCATACACCACCGATGGAGAAACAGTTTATGGCGGGTCCACGACCATCGCATCCACCACCGATGGAGACACATTTTATGGTGGGTCCACGACCATCGCATCCACCATCGATGGAGACACAGTTTATGGCGGGTCCATGACCATCGCATCCACCACTGATGGAGACACAGTTATGGCGGGTCCACGACCATCGCATCCACCACTGATGGAGACACAGTTATGGCGGGTCCACGACCATCGCATCCACCACAAATGGAGACACAGTTCATGGTGGGTCCACGACCATCGCATCCACCACTGATGGAGACACAGTTATGGCGGGTCCACGACCATCGCATCCACCACAAATGGAGACACAGTTTATGGCGGGTCCACCACCATCGCATCCACCACTGATGGAGACACAGTTATGACGGGTCCACGACCATCACATCCACCACCGATGGAGACACAGTTTATGGGGGGTCCACGACCATCGCATCCACCACCGATGGAGACACAGTTTATGGCGGGTCCACGACCATCGCATCCACCACTGATGGATACACAGTTATGGCGGGTCCACAACCATCGCATCCACCACTGATGGAGACAAAGTTTATGACGGGTACACGACCATCGCATCCACCACTGATGGAGACACAGTTATCTCGGGTCCACGACCATCGCATCCACCACTGATGGAGACACAATTATGGCGGGTCTACGACCATCGCATCCACCACTGATGGAGACACAGTTATGGCGGGTCCACGACCATCGCATCCACCACTAATGGAGAGACAGTTTATGGCGGGTCCATGACCATCGCATCCACCACTGATGGAGACACAGTTTATGGCGGGTCCACGACCATCACATCCACCACCGATGGAGACACAGTTTATGGTGGGTCCACGACCATCGCATCCACCATCGATGAAGACACAGTTTATGGCGGGTCCACGACCATCGCATCCACCACTGATAGAGACACAGTTATGGCGGGTCCACAACCATCGCATCCACCACTGATGGAGACACAGTTATGGCGGGTCCACGACCATCGCATCCACCACCAATGGAGACACAGTTATGGCGGGTCCACGACCATCGCATCCACCACCAATGGAGACACAGTTATGGCGGGTCCACGACCATCGCATCCACCACTGATGGAGACACAGTTATGGCGGGTCCACGACCATCGCATCCACCACTGATGGAGACACAGTTACGGCGGGTCCACGACCATCGCATCCACCACCGATGGAGACACAGTTTATGGCGGGTCCACGACCATCGCATCCACCACAAATGGAGACACAGTTATGGCGGGTCCACGACCATCGCATCCACCACAAATGGAGACACAGTTATGGCGGGTCCACGACCATTGCATACACCACCGATGGAGAAACAGTTTATGGCGGGTCCACGACCATCGCATCCACCACCAATGGAGACACATTTTATGGTGGGTCCACGACCATCGCATCCACCATCGATGGAGACACAGTTTATGGCGGGTCCATGACCATCGCATCCACCACTGATGGAGACACAGTTATGGCGGGTCCACGACCATCGCATCCACCACTGATGGAGACACAGTTATGGCGGGTCCACGACCATCGCATCCACCACAAATGGAGACACAGTTTATGGTGGGTCCACGACCATCGCATCCACCACTGATGGAGACACAGTTATGGCGGGTCCACGACCATCGCATCCACCACAAATGTAGACACAGTTTATGGCGGGTCCACCACCATCGCATCCACCACTGATGGAGACACAGTTATGACGGGTCCACGACCATCGCATCCACCACTGATGGAGACACAAATATGGCGGGTCCACGACCATCGCATCCACCACTAATGGAGAGACAGTTTATGGCGGGTCCACAACCACCGCATCCACCACCGATGGAGACACAGTTATGGCGGGTCCATGACCATCGCATCCACCACTGATGGAGACGCAGTTTATGGCGGGTCCATGGCCATCGCATCCACCACCGAAGGAGACACAGTTTATGGTGGGTCCACCACCATCCCATCCACCACCGATGGAGACACAGTTTATGGCGGGTCCACGACTATCGCATCCACCACCGATGGAGACACAGTTTATGGCGGGTCCACCACCATTGCATCCACCACCGATGGAGACACAGTTTATGGCGGGTCCACGACCATCGCATCCACCATCGATGGAGAGACAGTTTATGGCGGGTCCACGACCATCGCATCCACCGCCGATGGAGACACAGTTTATGGCGGGTCCACGACCATTGCATCTACCACCGATGGAGACACAGTTATGGAAGGTCCACAACCATCGCATCCAACACCGATGGAGAAACAGTTTATGGCGGGTCCACGACCATCGCATCCACCACCAATGGAGACACAGTTATGGCGGGTCCACGACCATCGCATCCACCACCAATGGAGACACAGTTATGGCGGGTCCACGACCATCGCATCCACCACTGATGGAGACACAGTTATGGCGGGTCCACGACCATCGCATCCACCACTGATGGAGACACAGTTACGGCGGGTCCATGACCATCGCATCCACCACCGATGGAGACACAGTTATGGCGGGTCCACGACCATCGCATCCACCACCGATGGAGAGACAGTTTATGGCGGGTCCACGACCTTCGCATCCACCACCAATGGAGACACAGATATGACGGGTCCACGACCATCGCATCCACCACCGATGGAGACACAATCATGGCGGGTGCACGACCATCGCATCCACCACCGATGGAGAGACAGTTTATGGCGGGTCCACGACCTTCGCATCCACCACCAATGGAGACACAGATATGACGGGTCCACGACCATCGCATCCACCACCGATGGAGACACAATCATGGCGGGTGCACGACCATCGCATCCACCACCGATGGAGAGACAGTTTATGGCGGGTCCACGACCATCGCATCCACCACCGATGGAGAGACAGTTCATGGCGGGTCCACGACCATCGCATCCACCACCGATTGAGACACAGTTATGGCGGGTCCATGACCATCGCACCCACCACTGATGGAGACAATGTTTATGGCGGGTCCATGACCATCGTATCCACCACCGATGGAGACACAGTTTATGGTAGGTCCACGACCATCGCATCCACCACTGATGGAGACACAGTTATGGCGGGTCCACGACCATCGCATCCACCACTGATGGAGACACAGTTATGGCGGGTGCACGACCATCGCATCCACCACTGATGGAGACACAGATATGGCGGGTCCACGACCATCGCATCCACAACTGATGGAGACATAGTTATGACGGGTCCACGACCATCGCATCCACCACTGATGGAGACACAGTTATGGCGGGTCTACGACCATCGCATCCACCACTGATGGAGACACAGTTATGGCGGGTCCACGACCATCGCATCCACCACCGATGGAGACACAGTTTATGGCGGGTTCACGACCATCGCATCCACCACTGATGGATACACAGTTTATGGCGGGTCCACGACCATCGCATCCACCACCGATGGAGACACAGTTTATGGCGGGTCCACGACCATCGCATCCACCACTGAGGGGGACACAGTTATGGCGGGTCCACGACCATCGCATCCACCACTGGGTATGGTGGGTCCACGACCATCGCATCCACCACTGATGGAGACAATGTTTATGGCGGGTCCATGACCATCGTATCCACCACCGATGGAGACACAGTTATGGCGGGTCCACGACCATCGCATCGACCACTGATGGAGACACAGTTACGGCGGGTCCATGACCATCGCATCCACCACCGATGGAGACACAGTTATGGCGGGTCCACGACCATCACATCCACCATCGATGGAGAGACAGTTTATGGCGGGTCCACGACCTTCGCATCCACCACCAATGGAGACACAGATATGACGGGTCCACGACCATCGCATCCACCACCGATGGAGACACAATCATGGCGGGTGCGCGACCATCGCATCCACCACCGATGGAGAGATAGTTTATGGCGGGTCCACGACCATCGCATCCACCACCGATGGAGAGACAGTTCATGGCGGGTCCACGACCATCGCATCCACCACCGATTGAGACACAGTTATGGCGGGTCCATGACCATCGCATCCACCACTGATGGAGACAATGTTTATGGCGGGTCCATGACCATCGTATCCACCACCGATGGAGACACAGTTTATGGTAGGTCCACGACCATCGCATCCACCACTGATGGAGACACAGTTATGGCGGGTCCACGACCATCGCATCCACCACTGATGGAGACACAGTTATGGCGGGTGCACGACCATCGCATCCACCACTGATGGAGACACAGATATGGCGGGTCCACGACCATCGCATCCACAACTGATGGAGACATAGTTATGACGGGTCCACGACCATCGCATCCACCACCTATGGAGACACAGTTTATGGGGGGTCCACGACCATCGCATCCACCACTGATGGAGACACAGTTATGGCGGGTCCACGACCATCGCATCCACCACTGATGGAGACACAGTTATGGCGGGTGCACGACCATCGCATCCACCACTGATGGAGACACAGTTATGGCGGGTCTACGACCATCGCATCCACCACTGATGGAGACACAGTTATGGCGGGTCCACGACCATCGCATCCACCACCGATGGAGACACAGTTTATGGGGGGTCCACGACCATCGCATCCACCACCGATGGAGACACAGTTTATGGCGGGTCCACGACCATCGCATCCACCACTGAGGGAGACACAGTTATGGCGGGTCCACGACCATCGCATCCACCACTGGGTATGGTGGGTCCACGACCATCGCATCCACCACCGATGGAGACACAGTTATGGCGGGTCCACGACCATCGCATCCACCACTGATGGAGGCACAGATCCATTCGAGTTTTTCTGGCAGGGACGGATTAAGGGGGGCAGCTGCCGGGGGCCCGTAAGTTAGAAGGGGCCCGCAAGTTGTGAGAAATTTACCGATCATTATCACAATGATAAAAGAACCTCATTTATTTATGTATTTGTGGCTGTTCAATAAATATTTATATCTTAGATATAGCTCCATTCATAGAGCATTCTTCAATTCATAACCGGAAACCTATTCATTCTGTGTGGACACATTTACATTTTCTTTTCAATTAGATTTATCTGAAATAATTCACGACTTCAGTGGTCACAATCCACAATTCTCAGTATGTCACAACGCCGTGCATACGTTTACGATATAAGCCTATGTCATATCAGTCGTATCTACTGTAAATATAGAAATAACGTCTTTTGGATGGTGTAATTTTATGTTTTTAGGTTCATTTATATTAATATATATTATTAAAACCAATGGGGCCCCATTGGAGTGGGTGGGGTGTGTGGGTGTAGGGGGTACGCAGAAAACTTCGCCCGCGAGAAGACTTCGCCCAGTGCAATCTTCGCCCCCCAAAATGAGCAATTTTAGCCCAGCGGAAATCTTCACCCGCAGGCAATCTTCGACTGCGAGCAACCTTCGCCCACTAAACAATTACAGTAATGTTTTGGTTAGAAAATGCCGCGTTAGTAACCATTTTAGTTCCCTCATGGTTACTAACACAAATCGTATTGGGCGAAGGTTGCTCGCGGTTGAAGAATGCCTTGCGGGCGAAGGTTTCCCCCGGGCAAATGTTGTACAGTAAGCGGGCGAAGATTAGATGTGGACGAAGGTTGTACGCGGGCGCAGAAGGTTGCACCCGACCACTCTATACTAAGAAGGGCTACCGTACAGTTTTTTTATATACAGTACCGTACATCATGCTCTTTAAGGGGGTAACAACCCCCCCCCCCCCCCCACCCCCGATGTATTTTTTAATTTGTTTATATCTCCAATGTGGTTGAAAATGCATAGAAAACGAATACCATCGAAAAGAGAATTAAAGTAAATAAAACATTTTTGACGCCGCCTAGCGTGAGATTTAAAAAATTTCGCTAAAAAAACTCCGTTATTTTTCATTTTTATTTTTCGATACCACATTTTTTGAAACCAGCATGTTAATTTTCATCATATTTTTCTACCACTTTTTGTATTTTCATTTTCTATTTCTGATAAATTACCAGTTTAAAAAAAAGGAAAAATGGGAGAAACCCTGTTTTTTAAAATTTTTCATTTAAAAAAATGATATAGATGCAGGAAATATTATGAAATTAAGAAAACTGGTCGAAATTTATTGAAGCTTATGAAATTACATTTGATATAAATCCAAAAATTGCAAAAAACGGTTATGACATGGCGGTGGAGTAGTATTTTTCGTGAGAAAAAAAGTCATTCAGAGATAATGTACAGTTGAATGAGGTATGTACATTAAATACTCATGGATTTTAACAAACATGGACTATATCAAGGTCACACTCGCAGTGTGACTTTCTTGCTCTCCAGGAGCACTGGCTTCACGATAAATGGAGTGCCAAAGTCTTCTTGTCAACCTCCATGAAGATTTCGACACAGTTTACGCCCTCAGCAAAGTAATGGAATCTGAAAACCGTGTACGAGGGGTTGGTGGAGTAGCACTTGGTCAGAGATTAATGGAGGTGATGACATTGTCGGTATCACTGGCCAGCCACACAGAGGTAGTCAGCCGCTCTTGTTTCTATCTTGTTATGCTCCAGACACTCCGAACGGCCTAGCAGCATACCAGGATTTCCTGGGTCGCCTCGAAGGCCTCCTCTCACAATGTGAAGGATGTCTACCAATAATTCTAACTGATTCGAACGGTGATGTAGGACCTTGTAGGACTTTGAAAAGCGATTTCAAATATAGCAGGGCATCTACTCAAAGATCAATTATCTGAACAGTTGTTTCCTTTTATCTATGAACTTGCTTTCAGCGGACACTTATAATAAATTTATCGCACCAATCATTACATTTCGCGGGGCTAATGATGGCACATCATACATAGATCACATTATAACATCAGATAGTGGACTCAAACAAATATCGTTTGGCTCAGTACTCCATCATGATCATACAAACAACTACTCACACCACACCTCTGTTACTGCAACTTGTAACTTCACCACATAGGGCTGGCTATCCATCTAAAATAGAAGAATTAGAAAAGAAATAGAAGTTTAAGCAAGTCAGATTCAACTGGTCCAGGGCGTTCAGCTCTAATAGAGAATAATACAAAACTGCCATTGATGCAATAATTGTAAAGCAGCAATGCTCTTAAGCAGTCCCTACGATCGATCTCCGCACATGGGCACGTATTTAGTCGCAAAGTATGGACAACCAAGTGGCTACCAGTATCGGCCGTCTTCCATCTATGGAGAAGTCTGGCTCTCCCAGTAGTTCTCTACCCCCCTCTTAAATTCGACATTGGCTCAATGTGTCAAAAAGATCTCGATGTTCTCGACACTGCCTATAGGGCTGCATTGAGACGCCTCCTAAATACTGCGAACTTCGTTGGAAACTCCACACTCTACCATCTAGCTGGAACTATGCCAATAACTCTGGAGGCCTTCAAACATAGTATTGGTACATTGGCTCGTGCTATTGAATGTCCAATCCCATCACTACACAGATGCATCAACACTGTAATATTCGATAGAATCACCGCTGCTCAAGCTGAACCTAAACGGGGAACTAAAGGGGTCATCAGTGGCTACAATAGAGTATCGACCATGTTTCCCCTTCCACAACTAAACTCATTACTGATGTACAGTACCAATACTGTAGGAAGAAGCAGTACTGCAGGATATCACGCTACTGCAGGAATGCGTATATATTGTTCCCTGGTCACCATCCGTAAAAGACCTCGCAAATTCAAACTTAATCACGAACTGCTTTGATCTTGATGTGCTTACTCTGACTCAAAAACTAGGTAACATTAGGAACTACTTTTGAATTGTGTGAATTAGTATTTTATTGACGATATCCTAGGGTATCGTTTTCGCTGCTATGATGATTTTATATAAATATTTTAATTTGTCAGCGCTGTCCGAACTAAACCACTAATAATAATTGTCTTCAAAGTTCAAACCTTCCCGAGCGAAATTGCTGGAATGGGGTCTGATTGGTTAATAGTGTCTGACAGGAAGGAAGCACCACTGAGTTGAAATTATATTTCCGGGTTTTCTCGGGGTCGCTGATTTCATTTCCGATGTCAGTTTTAATTTTGTTGGAATCTAGTCTGTCTGTTGGTCGGTTCTGTGTCTGTATGTCTGTCTTACATTTTGACAGACAGATATTACAAGATAACTCAATAACTAAAAGAGATCTCTCTAAGCAAAAGCAGTTTTAAGAGAGCTTTCAGGAGCTTCTGCTGCTCTATGGTAAAATACAAGTATAGGGAACATTTATGTTGAAAGTTGAAATATTGATGGGTGTAAGTATAGCCTTCACTACATTGTGGTTTATTGGTATACATACTACTGTACTGTCCTATTTTAATAATTAATCGCTTGGAATGTACTAAATCATTAAATGATACACGTTGTGTTGTTGTATAATGTACGCGTGGTAATAAACATGGATATGTTTATTGGAATAATGGGAGGGGATAATCATTAACATTAAACTTAATTATATCTCTGCAGTGAGGTCAGATGTTGAGTCTGCACCCAGAGTTATTCGCTTATGTACAGTATTATCTATGTACTTGTATGGAAAAATAGTTATGATTTGTTTAGGGGAGGGTAGTGCATTTTCTGACCAAAAAGTCGAACGTTTGCAACATATCCTATCTAATGCAGAATTTCATGCTGAATCCAATTATGGAAACCGTTTTCCCATATCTTGCTTAGTTTTCGAGATATCTGGGGTGGAAGATACTGGCTCCGATATACAGTCCATATCTCATTCTGAATATCATTTCTCAAACTGGGTATCATTTCTCAAACCTTTTACTAGTGATAGTCAACGGATAATTTCGGTAGGTAAGAGCTGAGAAATCAGAGGATCGAGCCAGCCAGCTCAAACTAACTTAAACTAAATACTGGCACAACGATTTGAGTGAGTTTGACTTCCAACAGTGCCATACTCAGCATTGCTGTCTGTACGGGATGGATAATTACTCTGGTTGAGTGAGACACTTGCATAGGGAAGGGGCCTCTGTCTGCTGTGGGCTATTGACTTAATGGGTTGAGGTACATAAGCTGGACAAGCCGGCTTGCAGTGTGTCTCATCAAAGATATGTCAATCGCGCCATTCCTTTGTGTGGGCTTTACTAAAATATGTTCTGTGAAGAGCAGAGTTTAACATAAGGGAGTGGGCCATTAAATACACAGCTCGCTGCATGAATGCTACAGTGGGGGGTTACGTGAGTTTGAGTTTGAGAAACCCAGACAGGTTTGAGTTAGTAAGAGTTGGGTAAGAGAAAAGGTACCCAGTTTGAAAAACGTTATCTAGAATGAGATAGGGACTGTATCGCGATATCAGTGAATGCGATGAAGTATGAAGTTTGGGGTTTGCATTCAATTTCTGAAAATTTCTGTGCTCAGTGGTGCCAATTGGATGTCTCCACGAGAAAGAGCACAAAATTGTAATTGAGAAGGTATTTTATATGCTTATTGGACCTACTGGTCAGTTTATAAGACACACAAAATATGGCGAAAATAATTAGATATCAGACACAATAAGAACTACTACTATGAAAGTTCGCAAGCACAAATAGAGCGAATAACATACATAGCATTAAACATAATTAATATTAACATTAAACAGGTATTCGGCAGTCCAAGAAGCCCAGATGGCTTCGGAGGCGGCCATAGAATGGAGCTAACTGCAGAGCAGGTCTTTCACGGAGCGGCATGAGGAAGAGGATAGTACCCCTCATAGTCCTTTGGCGATAGGAGGGCCGCAGCATCAGTGGTGGTGGGGTCCTGCCAAAGGAAATGAGCTGGAGTAAGTGCATGGTTTGGGACTGTCTTCGGATGTCTGAACGAGTGGCTTGCATTTCACCGTGGCCTCGACTTTGGTCAGGATGGTTCGGAGCACGTGAAAAGAGAGGGCTGCCCGCCCCAAGCTCCCAAGCTCTTGCGCAGCGCGTGCTTAATGACCCTGACCATCCATTCCCAGAACCCACTGTGTCACAGGGAGTGGACGGCAATGAAAGGGGGGAGATGGTGAGTACCGTGCCCAGGAGGTTAAAGGTGGTGGTATTGTCAGAGCAGAGGCGTAGCGAGGGGGGAAGGGGGGGGGGAATGTTCCCCCGGGCGCACTCACCAGGGGGCGCTGAAATGCCAGCCAAATGTCAGGGTATTCTTGTTAAAATAAGACAAATCAGTGAAAATTCAGGGATTGTGATACAGTATACAGGACATGTGTCATAAGCGAAAAATGTAAAATTTTTCTCGGCTCGCTTCGAACGCCATTCCATATATTATAATTGCACCATATCAAACTTGTATATAATAGATTTCAGGATTTGATATAGTATATAGGCCTACTGTTATATATATA
>JAUCBJ010000933.1:0-88054 GCA_032718475.1 Nemertoderma westbladi | reverse complement strand
AATAATAGTACGAGAGCTACTTAGAGACACGATTAGATTTTTACTTTATGTAAGTTTGGATAAAAATCTATTTTATTCTGGAGACTTTTGTTTTTTGATTTTGTTTTCGACTTTGTTTATATTATATTACATATAGGACCTACTTAGAACTATCTATTCTATTAGTGCTTTATTTAGGTGGCGGGAATTTCGAATTGAATTTAATTACTCCATTATGCTTTATTAATATAATAGGTCTGACGTAGCCCGGTAGGGCGAAAACGTTCACTAAATCCAGCGTTTTCATTACAATATTCAGCCAGTGTAGACCCCTAATACTTACCTATATGCTATATTTTGCTTATGGTAATTTATTATTATTTAAATGGAACCACTGGCAATAGCCTACCGCTTTATATCTAATTTACACATCGCTCAAGGGGCAGCAAAAGGTATGGCAAAACTCTGCAGAATCCACGACCACATCAGCAGGATACCGCACCAAATCCATTTTTTGAAACAATGTAGGAAAGAACTTATTATACCGAGATATATTACTGACCGCAGTCGATCGATCCAGAACCAATACCCAATTATAGGTCTGAAACTTAGTAACAAAATTTTGCAGAATGATATCAATACTCTTTACAAGAAATTATATAACTTGAAGAATGAGTCAAGGTCACTTATTACAACCACTTTCGATAAAACGAGCAATCCCTCATTATTGCGCTTTAAAGCACCACTATTCCAGCAACTTAAATACATTAGGCAACATAGGCATAAAGTTAGTGAACACACACTGCGCGCGAAATATGAAGAGACGGAGTACCGGTACCGGAACCGATACCGACATAAGAAAGATATGCACCCGAGGAAGATCAACCTTAGCGAACCCAACATCGGATCCACACAGCTACAACCGATCCACCTTCCGGTAGCTAAACCTACGGTCATCAATCTAAGTAACTATACACTTACACAAAAGGAGGAGTCGCTGTTGTCTTTAGGTAAGGACTTCAGACCTTCTAAGAAGTTTAATCTCGACGATATATTTAAATCACATATTCGTATAACTAAACTAGCGACAGCGTTGCGTTTCAATACTAGGAATATAGATACAATGAACAGTAGACTGACGAACTATAATCATTTTGCACCAGGAGACCCTAATAAATCACGAACACAGACTAGTGAAACCTTATCCAACACCGATTATGCGACATCTACTAACACAGCACAACCTAACACGATCTGGAGTTGGATTTCTAATCCTACGACTAATGCAGGGAATCGTTTTATTACGAGTCCATCACCCATCATTTCGGAACAATCAGCTTCGACTACCAATAACCCAGCGATACCGACGTTACCAATAGTGAATAACCGGAGGATGGAACACACCAACGAACTAACCGATTCTAAGAACAGGACTACAACTAAACATATGGATAATAAACTCGTTTCGAACTTCTTCAGAGCCACTAAACAAAACAAATTAAGGAACTTACCGCCGAAATGTGATGACGAAACGACCGAAGCGATGATTAGTGAACTCCATAGAGAAATTGATAAAATTGACATGAATAATATAAACAAAGGATATAACAGTAACCTAACTTCACACGAACGGGATACTATCAAGAACCTCAAGACTAACAAAACTATTCGGATATGTAAAGGCGACAAATCGGGGAATTTACTAATAGTGAACAACAGCGACTATATAAACGAATGCGTACGTATATTAAAGGATAAAAATACATATACAACGATTAAGGAGGACCCAACAGCGCGCTTTAGAACAGCCCTTGCTAAACTTTTAGCAGAATGTGGACTTAAGGATACTAACTTATACCACCCGTTATTACCTAAAACTTCCCAAATATCATACTTCTATATAACATTTAAGGACCATAAAGAACGAGTCTCCTGGATTGACTGGGATAACGGGAAACTCATCCCTAAAGGAAGACCGATAGTAGCAACGAGAGGTTCACTACTTGCACCATTATCCAGCTTTGCCAACGTCCTGCTTGAACCGGTCGTTAACAATCTGGACTCCCACCTCAAAGGAACCGACGACTTCCTTGAACAATTGCCTAACTCTGTACAAGATAACTGCACCCTCGTCTCACTAGACATTGTGGATATGTATACCAATATCGGACATGATATCGGCTGTAGGGCCCTTGAACAAACACTAACTGAGGACGCTAGTTTTCAGAACCAATCCATTATATCCGTCGGTGACTTTATCCGTATTGTCCGCTTTATTTTAGAACATAATTATTTTCAATTTAGAAGGACAATTTACTTACAGACCCGGGGTGCGGCTATAGGTAGCGGTTTCTCTAAAAATTATGCAAGTCTAGTTATATCTAGGTTTGAATTACACTTCTTAAGGATTCTCTGCTCCCCACTTACTTTACCATATGTACAAAAGAGAAACGTAGACGCTGACCCAGATAAACGACAAAATGAACCTAATATTACACCAACTTCCTCTACACCGGTCTGTGAATCGATACAATCCGCTCAGGAACAGCAGGCGACCTGTGAACCTTATTATAAACGTTACCCATTCCGTTTCTATAAGCGTTATGTAGACGATACCTTCGCTATTATTAATGCTTTTCTGAATGAGGATAATATCCAAACTCTACTAGATGCGGTTAATAAATCAGCCCATGACTTCTATGGTAATCAAGACATACGCTTTACTATTGAATATTCTCACCACACACTACCTTTCCTAGATGTTCTGACAGAAGTGAAGCGTGGAGTGATTACCACATCACTATTTAGAAAACCGGTTAGCAATAAGTTGCCCATTAATTATAAGAGTGCCCACGATAAAACACAATTACTAGCTGTTGCGAAAAACCAAATCCTACGTATCTACCGCCGCTGTTCAAATCCTACAGATTTTACTATACACCGGGACGTATATCTAGGGGAATGTCTACTCCGAGATTACCCGAAAACAATAATCAACCAACTCAGAATATGGGCCCCTACAACGCGCATCGACGATCACGAAAACGAAAGTGAACACAATTCCGGACGTTTCTACCTACCCTGCACCGCACAACTCAGAAATAAATTCAGATCCATCACGAAAAGACACTTACATGGAAGCGACCTTAGAATCAACGTGGTAACCATCAATCCCGACTCCCTGGGACAAATGCTTATGAACAACAAGACTATCATATCGACTTTGCGACTTGGTAATCACCCCTGTAAGACACCGGGATGTTTAACATGCCAGCACATCACTAACGTATCGCAAACTCCCTGGGGCGCTAACATACACGGGCGGTTTAATTGTAAAACACACCATATAATATACATTGCCTGGTGCTCCTTGCACACCCCTAGCTTTTACATCGGCAAAACAATACAACATTTAAATGAGCGAGTCAACGGCCACCGTAATATGGTTAAGAACTACCCAAGTAAAGCGAATGACGGCAAAACCCACGATGATATCCTTCTAGCAAGACACCTCTATGGTTGCGGAATGCGGTGTTTCCGCATTTGCGCATTTAAATACTTTGGGAATACCGTTGAGCTACTCGCAGCGGAGGGACTCCTAATCAAAACTCATCGTCCGCCCCTTAACGTCTACCAACCTACACTTTAGTAACTGCACATTAATAAGGGTCTAATCTAATGAAAGTATGGACTCTCCTAAAATAAAAATAAAAATAATAATAATTATTCTTTATTTTACAACGTATACTTTGCATATTATACTGACTTCACATATTTAATATCTTTGGTTTCACTTAAACTTATTACATAACCTACAGTTAGACTTATTCATTAACCTAACCTACTTAACGATCAGCGCGCATGTTTCGTGTTTTTTTTTTTTTTGGTTTGCCTTGGTCTGTTGTTTTGTGCGTGAGTTTCAATAATACTTATTTTTTGAACTTAAACTTATACATTGCATAATCTACAGTTAGACTTATTCATTAACCTAACCTTAATCTAACTTACGTAACGAGCAGCGCGCATATTGAATATTTTTGGTTTGTCTTAATCTGTTGTTTTATACATTATTTTCAATATTACTTATTTTTTGAACTTAAACTTATACATTGCATAATCTACAGTTAGACTTATTCATTAACCTAACTTTAACCTAACTTACTTAACGAGCAGCGCACATATTGAATGTTTTTGGTTTGTCTTAATCTGTTGTTTCATGCATTATTTTCAATATTACTTATTTTTTGAACTTAAACTTATACATTGCATAATCTACAGTTAGACTTATTCATTAACCTAACTTTAACCTAACTTACTTAACGAGCAGCGCGCATATTGAATGTTAACCTAACTTACTTAACGAGCAGCGCGCATATTGAATGTTTTTGGTTTGTCTTAATCTGGTGTTTCATGCATTATTTTCAATATTACTTATTTTTTGAACTTAAACTTATACATTGCATAATCTACAGTTAGACTTATTCATTAACCTAACTTGAACCTAACTTACTTAACGAGCAGCGCACATATTGAATGTTTTTGGTTTGTCTTAATCTGTTGTTTCATGCATTATTTTCAATATTACTTATTTTTTGAACTTAAACTTATACATTGCATAATCTACAGTTAGACTTATTCATTAACCTAACTTTAACCTAACTTACTTAACGAGCAGCGCGCATATTGAATGTTTTTGGTTTGTCTTAATCTGTTGTTTTATGCATTATTTTCAATATTACTTATTTTTTTGAACTTAAACTTATACATTGCATAATCTACAGTTAGACTTATTCATTAACCTAACTTTAACCTAACTTACTTAACGAGCAGCGCACATATTGAATGTTAAACTAACTTACTTAACGAGCAGCGCGCATATTGAATGTTTTTGGTTTGTCTTAATCTGTTGTTTTATGCATTATTTTCAATATTACTTATTTTCTGAACTTAAACTTATACATTGCATAATCTACAGTTAGACTTATTCATTAACCTAACTTTAACCTAACTTACTTAACGAGCAGCGCGCATATTGAATGTTAACCTAACTTACTTAACGAGCAGCGCACATATTGAATGTTAAACTAACTTACTTAACGAACAGCGCGCATATTGAATGTTTTTGGTTTGTCTTAATCTGTTGTTTTATGCATTATTTTCAATATTACTTATTTTCTGAACTTAAACTTATACATTGCATAATCTACAGTTAGACTTATTCATTAACCTAAATTTAACCTAACTTACTTAACGAGCAGCGCGCATATTGAATGTTTTTGGTTTGTCTTAATCTGTTGTTTTATGCATTATTTTCAATATTACTTATTTTTTTTTTTGAACTTAAACTTATACATTGCATAATCTACAGTTAGACTTATTCATTAACCTAACTTTAACCTAACTTACTTAACGAGCAGCCCGCATATTGAATGTTTTTGGTTTGTCTTAATCTGTTGTTTTATGCATTATTTTCAATATTACTTATTTTTTTTTTTTGAACTTAAACTTATACATTGCATAATCTACAGTTAGACTTATTCATTAACCTAACTTTAACCTAACTTACTTAACGAGCAGCGCGCATATTGAATGTTAACCTAACTTACGTAACGAGCAGCGCGCATATTGAATGTTTTTGGTTTGTCTTAATCTGTTGTTTTATGCATTATTTTCAATATTACTTATTTTTCGAACTTAAACTTATACATTGCATAATCTACAGTTAGACTTATTCATTAACCTAACTTACTTAACGAGCAGCACGCATATTGAATGTTTTTGGTTTGTCTTAATCTGTTGTTTTATGCATTATTTTCAATATTACTTATTTTTCGAACTTAAACTTATACATTGCATAATCTACAGTTAGACTTATTCATTAACCTAAATTTAACCTAACTTACTTAACGAGCAGCGCGCATATTGAATGTTTTTGGTTTGTCTTAATCTGTTGTTTTATGCATTATTTTCAATATTACTTATTTTTCGAACTTAAACTTATACATTGCATAATCTACAGTTAGACTTATTCATTAACCTAACTTACTTAACGAGCAGCACGCATATTGAATGTTTTTGGTTTGTCTTAATCTGTTGTTTTATGCATTATTTTCAATATTACCTATTTTTCGAACTTAAACTTATACATTGCATAATCTACAGTTAGACTTATTCATTAACCTAACTTTAACCTAACTTACTTAACGGGCAGCGCGCATATTTAATGTTTTTGGTTTGTCTTAATCTGTTGTTTTATGCATTATTTTCAATATTACTTATTTTCTGAACTTAAACTTATACATTGCATAATCTACAGTTAGACTTATTCATTAACCTAACTTACTTAAGGAGCAGCGCGCATTTTGAATGTTTTTGGTTTGTCTTCATCTGTTGTTTTATACATTATTTTCAATATTACTTATTTTTTGGCTTGCCAGCTTGTTGAACTTAAACTTATACATTGCATAATCTACAGTTAGACCTATTCATTAACCTAACTTTAACCTAACTTATTTAACGAGCAGCGCGCATATTGAATGTTTTTGGGAATGGATAGTACGCATATGGGGGTTGCTAATGTGTGTTTGACTGTATATTACCTTACTTGTTATACGGAGTTGAAACTGAGCGTTTGGAGGTTTTTGTTTTTATAATAATAGTACGAGAGCTACTTAGAGACACGATTAGATTTTTACTTTATGTAAGTTTGGATAAAAATCTATTTTATTCTGGAGACTTTTGTTTTTTGATTTTGTTTTCGACTTTGTTTATATTATATTACATATAGGACCTACTTAGAACTATCTATTCTATTAGTGCTTTATTTAGGTGGCGGGAATTTCGAATTGAATTTAATTACTCCATTATGCTTTATTAATATAATAGGTCTGACGTAGCCCGGTAGGGCGAAAACGTTCACTAAATCCAGCGTTTTCATTACAATATTCAGCCAGTGTAGACCCCTAATACTTACCTATATGCTATATTTTGCTTATGGTAATTTATTATTATTTAAATGGAACCACTGGCAATAGCCTACCGCTTTATATCTAATTAGAATTTGAAACAGGATTATTATTTAAATTATTTAAATTAGAATTATTTGAATTATTCTGAATATTTGAATTAATATTACTATTTGAATTTAAACTTAAACCACTACTACCAGGTAAAATATTTCCTGTAATAAAGGGATTAGGGTTATTTACTACGGTACTATTAATACCAACATTTCCTAACGTACTACTACTACCCCCCTCACCCGTACGGTTGCTGTACGTACTGTACGTGTACCGCACGCTCTGTTCTCTTGCCTCACGCTCTTCGCGTTCACTCTCTTGCTCCTTCCTTCCCCTCAGTCGCCACTCTAATTCTTCCATTTTTAATTTATATGCCATGCGTTCACTCTCTCGCACCCGTCTTTCTTTTGCGGAGGATGTAGCAGACTTATCGGTTGCGACGGACTCCCGCCGCCCCTCCGTCCTACTAACTTTCCCCCGCTCTCCGGGGTTCTCGCTGACCGACGAGACCGAATCCTCGGAGCTAACCTCGGATTCGCCCTCATGCGGTCCCGCCCAACCCACTAACTTAACTTCCCTGGCATCGACTAAGTATGGCCCTATGTACACTGCACCAGGCCCCATACCGCTACGTTCCCATAGCCCAAACAGTTCGAAGGCAACCCCTCTCGCTCTCTCCTCGGCTAGTTCTCCCTGCCCAGAACGCACTAGGTAATCAAAGTATCTGTTCGACTCACCTAGTCGTCTCCTCAACTTCACCTGGTCTATCTCAGCCCCTTCCTTGCTCTCTTTCAGCTGCTCTCGGGTCGCGGCGTAGGCTCGTCAGAGCCGGACGACCCCGACGTCCTCGTCGTCGACATCTCCTCTCTCCCTCCAGGTCCGGCGTCGTACCGTCGGCCCCACCGTTGCCGTTCCGGTGGGCCGTCCGTCGCCCTCGGCCTGTGGCTGGCCGGCGACATCGGCATATCGACTGCCGTCGTGTGTCGACTCGTCTCTCTCCTCCCCCGTCTCGCTCTCTCCTCTACTCGACTCGCTCTCTCGCTGTAGACGGCCCCCCTCGTCTCGGATCGCCGGATGGCCCGTTATCGATGGGTCCGGCGTCGTGGGTTGATACCGTCTCGCCATGGCCTCGCGGATCGTTAGATCGTCGTCCGGGGTCCGCGGCGGTGTCGTCTTTCCTTCTCTACTCATCTTCGTCTTTGGTGGCTGGCACCCACAGTCTGTCAGGGCAGTTGGTTGGATCTAGTTCTATCACTGTGACGGGATCTACGGATCCCGGTTTATCCGTTCGGGTTTTCTATCTACGCGTCCCCGCCGTGTATATGAAAAGGTTCGTTTAGAGTTCTGATGTTCGGTAATATGTAGAAAGGTATAATATAGTTGATATAGCAGACATGGATAACTGGTTACCGGTAGATAAGTACAGAAGTATTACACGTGATGGCGGTAGCGGACGGTGATAGAAGTCACCGTTCCACCCTACTGAGCTGACTGAGTAAACTGAATAACTGATTGCATCGACCGGTAATATATATTGCACGGTTTGGCCTTGTTACAGTACCTAGTCGATGCTCCCCCCCTGATTGGCTAATATCCCTGTTGGCACCCTTTGGAGTGTTTCCCTTCACTCCTTGTGTTCTCTCTCGGTTAGGGGTTTGGCCCCTGACCCCTATTGTGTGTTTCTCCTTCCCACTTTATTGGGGTGACACGAGGTTGATATTGGTAATCAACCTCGTGCTCCCAATATTGCTTAACGGCTTACTTTATGGGGTTTAGGGGAGGCGGAATTGATTCGCTAACACCATCTGAAACAACATCAAACAGCGAATCGAATTTCTTATTAAATTCAAGTCTATCTACAAAAAATGGCTGTATACATCTACTCTTGTTGACCCCTTCAAGCTTAGACTGAACTAGTTCCCATTCACGCAGTATCTTCTGGATAATACCATCTAGAGTATAAGCAGGAACACTGGCTTTATCGTATATATCCAATACAGATTTTGCTACAGTTTCTGCCATTGGTCTCAATTTAAGTTCCTGTTTATCCCAATCTACAGTTTCACGGTGTTTCTGTTTAACTAGTCGACAGTACCGAAGCACATCTCCCGTTGTTGGAAGTTGGGATCCTGGTAGCTCTGCTGGATAGCCATAGAACCGTTTCACAGTCTGCCTTGTATCCATAGTAGGCCTACTACACAGCAATAAAACACAACGTATATTCAATAATTATGCCACTAATATAGCAGATAAACCTTCAAATCACACTAACAGTAACACTAACAGATACAGCTGAGTTAAAAAGCTGGGTAAATACAACGGTATTGTGTCAGTCATCAAATTGGATTGAGCTTAGGCCAATGTCAGTAGGCCTACCATACTGGCATCAGAATACCTACTCCAGTAGTGCAGTAGTCCTACTAGTTTTACGAACTTAAAAGATCAATTTCTCCTAAACTAGTTTGAATTTCCCTCCATTTTTATATCGTTGGTCCTTGTAGTAAACTATACAATAAGATCTGGTTCCAGTGAGCCTGTCAATGATCGTATGTTACACAGGTCAAATATCAAAGATTTCATGGTAATTTCGGTTCACATATGACAAAATATATGGCATTGGAGGAACAGGTTCCTCTGTTTCGATTTCACTAACACTTTGATGGGCTCATTTATGCCTCCATATGTGTCTCTACCCAACGTTGTTTTGGATTTACTCCATTGGAAAAAAATTTTCGATTTTTCAAAAAATTTTCGAAAAAGAGCTACTTTTCGAAAATTTTCAAGCTTGGAGGAACGGGTAGCAATGAACCAAATGACTTTTTATTTTGGAATTTTTCATGTAGTACCCAGTGTACAGTTTTGGCAATGTTGTAACCCAAAATGTCAAAAATGCACTTTTTCACTCCACCCAACTCTCTAGGCTTTTACCCATAGAATAGAGGCTCTCTTACAGTTTGCCATCTATAGGCCTATATTCAATATAATTCAATTTAGATTGTAATATACTCTATACAATTACATTTTGCTACGTTTAAATACTAGCTAATTTTTGTTTCTTTTTTTAAACGTTCTAGAACTAGCACTAGCTAATTTGTTAATTTTATTAATTTTTTATTGTATGTTATCTTTGTATAAATTTTTTTATACTAGCTACTGTAGTTTTTTTTACTTTTTTTAAAATGATCTACAACATATTATCTATTCATTTAATATAAAAATTATTTTGTTCTAGAACAAATATTTTAAGATCATTTTGTTATATCAAAAAAGTGCTATAATGGCGCGGCAAAGTGTAAGAGTCCCCCCATAAATGTTATTTACCATGCAATACGTAATTTTATTTTTAAATGGAACATAAATTTCACTACGTTATTAATATATTAGATTCCTCTAATGAAAGGCAAGTAAAGCATTATGGCAATCGGATAAACACGAATTTTTAAATGTTGCTTTTTCGATAACAAATTACTGTTCATACGTTAGGCTTGAATCTCCATTAGGTCACTGGGAACACAATACTACTCACATCCCTCCCATTCACAGTAGCTAGTTTTGTTTGAAATGTTCTAAAACCTGTTAGGTAATATAAAAAAGTTTAAAAAAAACAAATAATTTTGTTCTAGAAAATTATTCATAGATATACAAAATATTTAAAAAAAAACGTTTTGGAATAAGAAATTACAAAGTATGTATTTGTGTGTATTTATTTTTAACATTGTGGGGCGGTACAGTTTTCTGTATCTAAATTCAGCAAAGTGTCCCTGAATAAGATCCAGCTATTATTCTAGGACACTAATTTAGACTAGTTAACCAAGCAACAATAGAAGCTTGATAACCTACCAACAACACCTATAATAATACAAAACATTTAAATGCGCGCTATAATACTATAATATAATGCGTGTTACAATACTATATATACCGGTAGCTATATTAACTCTAACCACCATAACTATAATAATGCGTTAATAAAAACACTCATTCAGTTTACAGAACATTCACCAATATCAAAAAAAAAACACTCCAATTAACAAAATAAATTACCGGTTAAAAAATGGCAGGGGGGATTGACATGGCGAAGTAGTACCAATAGGTATCGAACTTTTGCGAAGTCTGATCTTTGTGAAGAAATATACAAAACTATGTCGTGATGATCCTTTGTGAACCACTTTACCAATACAAATCTGACGAGTTACTTTGCGCAATAAGATATTTATATCAAAACTACTGTAGAAAGCCTGTGGCCCTTCGGGCCACAGCTTTCTAGTAATCGTGCAGAGGATATACAGTATGAATATGTGTTGAGAAATGTGTCGCAGATTGGAGAACTACAACGAAACAGACACCATCATAAAATAAAACACCGCCCCATAGGAGATAACTGTCAAGTTTCAACTTTAGCTTCAGCTTATTGTAAATAACCTAATTTCGAGAAAATTATCATTTTCTGACATTTTACCCTCTACCTGCAGACTGCGACTGGTGAAATGCAGATGGCGCTGCAGTTCTGTAAAGATGGAGTTATGGTGAAGTGAAGTAAGATGCCTGCTTGTCAAGTTCCAGCTTAAACAGATGTAAATAACAAAATTTCGAGAAAATGTTAACTTTCAGACATTTCGCCGTCTAGCTGAAGACTGGGGAATTATAGACGACTCAGCGACTCCGTAAAGATTGAGCCTATGCTGTAGTAGATACCTACCAAGTTTCAGCTGAAAAGAATTAAAAACAACGAAATGAGATCAGGTTTTCACTATCAGACAATTCGCCCTCTAGCGGCAGACGAAGGAACCGTATTCGACTCTAAGACTCCGTTAAGATATAGCCTATGCTGTAATATATGCCTACCAAGTACCAGTCTAAACGGATTGTAAATAACGAAGTTGGAGAAGGTGGTCACTTTCAGTGATTTCACCCTCTAGCGGCAGACTGGAGAAATGCAGATTTACCTGCGTCTCTGTAAAAATGCAGCCTTTGCTAAATTAGACACCTGCAAAGTTTTATCTAAAACGGATTGTAAATAACAAAGTTAGAGAAGATTTACACTTAAGGCAATTCACCCTTTAGCGGCAGATGGTGGAACTTCAGACGGCTCTGATTATTACGTTGCAACGAGTTAGGGTGAGACCTTTCTAACAAGCTATAGTAAGCGAGATTTCATCGAGATGGGTTTGATTGTATTGTATAGCCGATGACAAATAGACACACAGACAATTGATTTTTATATACCGGTATATTAGATTAGATAAAATAATAATAATACAGTAAGTAGGCCTACAGAAATAATCACTTTACTACAGTAAAACAATAAAATAGCTAAAATGTTATAAACCGCTCCTTCCATGCAGCCATTGATTGAGAAAGCAGAATTACTCTTGGACAGTTCCCAACAGACAACCCACCCCAATCAACACTACAACCTGATTGCTCCTTATCTGTGCCCAGCCAGCTAGCTGCGAGTTCAATAATTACCTTAACGTTGGTATGATACAGAAAAAAATCGTGCTTGGCGAATATGACATATTTATACACTATTTGATTTTTAATCAATAAATAATCATACATATTTATATTAAACACTCGAATAAAATAAAAACTTTGTGAGAATGGGACACGGCGAATCTACCCATGTTAATATTATACCAGATGGGATAAATGATACCCTCCTAAATCATTAATTACCGATAGAAGAACCGAAATAATTCGATAAATTTCGCCCGAACGAACACAAAATACGCATTTCACGCAAACAAACGTGTAAAATAAAACCCGGAGACAGTGACAGCTGTCTGCATCGTGTTAATACGCATCGAATGAGCCACAAAGCAAGTAGTGAGAGCGAAATCTGACGACGTGTATCGATGGACATACATACATACATACATACATACATACATACATACATACATACATACATACATACATACATACATACATACATACATACATACATACATACATACATACATACATACATACATACATACATACATACATACATACAAACTGAGCAGATTTATATATATTAGATCGTTCCTCTTTCCCAATAAAGATGCTCAAATCCCCGTTATTCAATACCTAGATAATTAATTGATCCTAGATATTTATAAATTGTCTCGGTCACTCGGTCTAACAATAAATATGTTTGAGGCCTTGAGGGGTAATCCATATTAGGTTGAGCTGAACTTTAGCCAACTGACAATGCGCAAATATATTTGCGAATAGCGAATAGTTTTTGTTGTTGTCAGATTTTGACAGACTTTGTCAGAAACAATCTGGCAGGCTGTACCTTTGTATAGATACGCAGTATGTAAAATGTACTAGACCGTAGACTTTGTCTTTTGTATTTAGGGGGCTGATCTGCCCTCAGTTCTTAACTCTAAAAGGGTGAGAGATCAAAATATACGAAAGTATGAAACCGACGGTCATACTCCGTATTCTTTATTATCCTTTTGACATATACTTAACATAATTTATTGACTAGATTATTGATTACTATTGTTCAGGTTTTATTTTGCGTTCGTCCTTTAGGTAAAAGTGTTTAAAAAAAAAGTGGGTCCGTCGATATTACACCAGTTACAGCACAGTCATTCTTCAACCTTATAGTGATTTGTTGGTACTAGGGGAAAGCTGGCCATGCAAGGATTCCCAATGTAAATAATATATTTGAATTTGGTTGAGAAATAGCTGCGATGATGATGTGGGCATTCGAATGTTGCTGTTGTTGCAGTATTATTTTACAGATCTTAACGAGGTACAATTTCGTAGTTAGTACTGCTCCATAAACCCACACACTACTGGCAGGAAGCAATCTCGGTGAGGGCGCTAGGAGATGGATGGAGTGATGGGTGGGACAGCAGGCCTTGAATGAGCCGACCTATTAGAGAGTAATAAAGCCGGCCGTAAATATAAACCGACCAACCACGGGATGATATTCTACCACATAGGCATTGCCTTACCTAAACTTACTGTATATATTAACAGTCCCAACAGAGAAGAAGGCTTTATAAAATAGTTTAATCACCCACGTACACGTGCAACTTACACATTGCCAGAACGTTTAGGGTTGTAAACATTTCGACTCTAGGAATAATAAGGAGAACACCCAAGGTGACACAATAATCGCTTCCTGTTCAATAAAATAGAGCTCTCAATTTGAAAAATCGCCAAGACTATTAGAAAATTAATTGTTAATTTAATTTTCCACAAAGTCTACAAACTTTATCATTATTGTAACTCAAACTTGTAATTGACTGAAACTGAAACATGTTTGGTCAATACGGGGGCGTGTTTACCTGGGATACTGTCTCCCCGTTGGGGTCTACAGGGTCGTCTACAGACCGGTCGGAGAGTCCCGAGATTGTCTCGGAAACTGAATCGTCGACTCGGGAAGGTGCTCTATTGCGGCCCTGCCTCATTTCACCAGGAGGATTAGAGGTAAGTTATTTTTATATTTTATATGTAATGTAATCGGTTGTGTATAGGTTTTATTCACGTTGTACTGTACGTGGCATCTTGGTGCGATGGCCAAATTTCACAATAACCGTAATTTTATATTTAAACATGTCCAATTTATTTTACTTCAAAAATACAGAATACTGAATATTGCACCAAAAATTAATTTATAAAAAATATTGCTGAGGCATTCTTTAATTGCAATCATGCTACGAAAATTGCACCATAGTGTAGTGTAAACATTCGTTACACACAATGCTATAATAATATCCCGGTAGACTTCTAGAATCTGCAATTTAATTGTGATGGCTACTTTTGTTTGTAAGAACCAGTATAGCACTGAAGCAGTGCAACCCATCTTCTTCATGTATTTTTCATTTTATAATTTTCAGGCTTTAAATTATTCTTAAATTGTCCTTTATTTAAAATAGCCCAGAAATTACAATTTTACCTCATATATTGCTTATGCGATGGATGTATGTAGGTTCCAATGATTAACAAAAAAGTAAAAGTAAAGTAAAGATTTCTTTAGCCGTTAGGCCAGGGATTACGCACAAAGTCTCCTATTTATTTCCAGTGCGGTCCCCCCAGAACTTTACTCCCCAGAGGAAACTCCAGTACTCATTTAGCTACCACTTAAGGATGCAAAGCAGAGATGCGCCCTGGCTAGACCCTTCAAAACATTCGCGCCGAAACATAAACTGCCTTGGCCCCCATGCGGGGGTTGAACCCACGACCTCCGAGAGATGTGAATTCATTGTAACCATATACTACACCAAGGTGGGCCCTGCTTGTTGCAGTGCAGCCAACAATGCTTAGTTCGATTGGTTATATCTGAGCGTCGAGCTGTTCCAATATAGCATGTTTGAATTGTTCCGTGAATTTGATCCTCGTGTTCTTACTCAAAAATAAGTGTTATAGTTCACAGGACGCAGCCAATTTAATTTACCGCGGTTTCCCCAAAGAATATAATATAAGAAAACATCAAGCGAATTGCGAATAATAGTGAATATGTCATATGTCGCATTGCGGATAGTTGAAGGGACCGGGATGGGCAATATGGTCAGTGGACTGGAAAATAACGTGAAGGTTAATTGTATTGGATGAGGAAAATAACTATCAGTATATAATCTCGAAGATATTACTATTTACTGTCACTTCATTTAGCTATTGTCAATCCTATATAAGTATATCGAGGCATAAAAAGTTTGACGGACCGACCCACCAGGGCTGTTTACTCATTATATTTTGCGATGTTGAAGGACATAATACTGAGAAATACGTTTCTGTTACAATTACCCTCCTGATTCGAAGAAGATTAAAGGAATTATTGTTGTTATTGTAAATTTCATTAATGTTTCAAATCTTCATCATAGCAATCGGTATACATAAAACCACTTAGAAACAATGCATAGATAATATCTCAGGGGACTTTCTGGTTCATATACGAGTTGCTCAATGTCAAGTATAGGTTATATGGTTGAAGGTTCGACATGTCGTTCAAAATTAAATGAATAATTTATGTATGAATTTTTTGCAACATGCCAAGATATCGAATAACCAACCACACGCGAATGCATAGAATGGGGTAAATGACCTCTGAGTTGAAAGTATATACCCATAAAGCACGTAATGGGCCGTTGCATACGGAGATGCACATCATTGACATTTTATTGACTTTAACTCTTAGCTCAAACTGGTGTTATTATTTAATCATTACTTCTGATTATATAATTTCTTCGCATGGTGTTCATGTATAATTAGGTGACTCAGTAATACTAAACTGCGGGAGTGGGAGTCATTAGGATGTGGTATGGTTGAAACAATGCTCTCTGCTATATATTCATATAAGGTGTTTCTTGATTTATATACAATTGGGGAATTGTCGAACATATGAAAAAGAGTATCAATGTGAAAAGGTCTATTGCTATAATTATTATTATTATAATTAAAAGTGATTGCAAAAACCAAAAGCACAATAATTGCTGAACTGCAATAAACCAACCCGCTAAGTAAAGGGCATAGAATGAAAATGGAGTATTTATATAAAAGAACCGGCCAAGGGCCAAACCCCCAATGGCATGTCGACCACATGCTAACACTAACAATACAAGCCTCTGGAGAAAACCGAAGTTATGGAATTTAAATGAAAAGGGACTCACTCTTGTTATACACGGGGCTTAATTTGTGTGAAAGATATTATTACAAGGCCATTCCACCCGGATCCATTAATTCCAAACAATGTTTTTAATATGGTTTTTATAATTTCTGCTTAAGTTTTAGTGAATTTTATATGTTTCTCAATTTTTAAGAATATCAGAGCTATAAAGTACGAGATAATAATTCTCATATTTTCTGAACTCATTCAAATTTACACAGCCTATATAATTGTTAAATACTCAACATAATATTGTCTATGAGTGAATTTTATCGCGGTGGTGTACAATGAAGGATTAGTCTGTTCTGTTGACTCTGTCCAGGTCCAGAACATTCGGGGCCAAAATACAGATTATTATAAATGAGACGCAAATCCAATCTACAGGCCCGAAACGTGCTTACTCAAACACACCAAAGACAAGTTAAATATACATATGCTATTAGCTTATTTGCTACCAAGGGGTGATAACACACATAAATTACAATGATGATAACATTATGTAAATATAATCCGTATAGCTTTTTCTGTGAGTGGAAATTGTGCGGGTAAATATATTAGCAATATTTGACAGGTACAGATCGACCGTCATCCAATCAGTCCGTATGGGCCACTCACAACCTCCGCTAGTACCAACCCCAGGAATAAAGATGGGCGGATTAAACGGCCAATGAATCCTTTTATGGTGTGGAGTCAGATACAAAGGAGAGAGCGGATAAGGTGAGTTCATAGATGGTGGTAGGGCATTCATTGCCTTGCATATGTAGCATATAATAATAAAAAAAAGTGAAATAATGTTAATAGCTCCATCTACCGTACCAGACGGACAAATCTCGTAAAACGGCCATTTTACTCCGTTGGCAAAACGGCCATTTCACTTATCATCCTTTGGGGATTTTGTTCCCAGCATGTTCCTTTATCAATTATTACAATATCTTATTTCACTTCCTATTTGTTTATTACCTCGTGCGCATATAGTTACACTCCACAATGTATAGTTTGTTTATCGGTTCGGTTGGAAGTTGTATGCTATTGTATTGTATGCATACCGGTACCCCATGCACGATGTATTTGAAAACATATACATGAATACATGATATTTCCAAAGTACCATGATGATCTCTGATGTTTAAATTCTGAGAATGATTATTTTACAAAGAAAACCCTGCCCATACTGTATGCCCAGGCCTGAAACTGCCTAACCATTTGTGAGTGGGATTGTTGTACTTTGTCAGTAACATATTTACATAAACTCCACGGCTGATTCTTTTCACTGTTACTTTTATGATTCAATTTACACACGAGTTGTTAATGTCTGGAAGTATCTGGACTCTAGGAAATAACTGGACCCTGGAGACAATTCCAGTTTCCAGTTAAACTAAACCTACATATATCATCCACATAGACGTAGAACAGTTCTGGTATCACTAATTAATAGATAAACGGCCAAACCCAGACCATTGAGCAATGAAGAGTTCTAGTCAACCTGGGAGGGCTCGAATCAGTCTCCAATATTCGTAGTTTTAATGGATTAGGTAGTTTACCATTATGTATGTCCCAACCAATATGGCTTCTTTCGACATTAGACAGGTGTTGGAAAGTATAGTATGTAATCATATTGTTTACAATTGCCACTCCTGGATTGCAGATTTTTATCTACCTAAGATGGGTAGATATCTCCACATCACGTCTTGTTGATGGACTTAGTATTTTGATAAAGCTGACATTGAATTCAACACAATATTGACAGTTCCTAAAAACACTCCTGTGGGTGTTTTTAAGCAATGTCTATACATTCTAAGCAGGGGACGCCCACAGGAAAATGCATAATATCAATCATTACTTCGGCATGGGTACAGCAATGCTGACCAAATGTAGACTTATTTTTTTCAGTTACAATTCAACAACTCAATTAAAAACACCCCTAACAAAATTATATTATTATCGAGGTTTTTCTACATTTTAGTGAATTCAAATCGATGCACAATGCGGAGATCAGTCGCGTACTGGGTAAAGTCTGGAATGATTTATCTTCGGCTGAGAAGCTGCCTTTTGAGGAGTTGGCGGCGAGTTTAAGGGAACAACATCGGATTGCTTACCCAGACTATAAGTACAAGTAAGTGCGTTAGTGTTAGTGCGATAAAGTACAAGTAAGTTAGTTGCATTAGTGTTACTGCGATAAAGTATATATAAGTTAGTTGCATTAGTGTTAGTGCGATTAAGTACAAGTAAGTTAGTTGCATTAGTGTTTAAAGTACAAGTAAGTCAGTTGTATTATTGTTACTGCGATAAAGTACAAGTAAGTTAGTTGTATTAGTGTTAGTGCGATAAAGTACAAGTAAGTTAGTTGCATTAGTGGTAGTGCGATAAAGTACAAGTAAGTTAGTTGCATTAGTGTTACTTGCGATAAAGTACAAGTAAGTTAGTTGCATTAGTGTTAGTGCGATAAAGTACAAGTAAGTTAGTTGCATTAGTGGTAGTGCGATAAAGTACAAGTAAGTTAGTTGTATTAGTGTTAGTGCGATAAAGTACAAGTAAGTTAGTTGTATTAGTGTTAGTGCGATAAAGTACAAGTAAGTTAGTTGCATTAGTGGTAGTGCGATAAAGTACAAGTAAGTTAGTTAGTTGCATTAGTGTTACTGCGATAAAGTATATATAAGTTAGTTGCATTAGTGTTACTTGCGATAAAGTATAAGAAAGTTAGTTGCATTAGTGTTAGTGCGATATGGTACAATTAAGTTAGTTGCATTAGTGTTAGTGCGATAAAATATAAGTAAGTTAGTTGCATTAGTGTTAGTGCGATGAAGTACAAGTAAGTTAGTTGCATTAGTGTTAGTGCGATAAAGTACAAGTAAGTTAGTTGCATTAGTGGTAGTGCGATAAAGTACAAGTAAGTTAGTTGTATTAGTGTTAGTGCGATAAAGTACAAGTAAGTTAGTTGTATTAGTGTTACTGCGATAAAGTATATATAAGTTAGTTGCATTAGTGTTACTTGCGATAAAGTATAAGTAAGTTAGTTGCATTAGTGTTAGTGCGATAAAGTACAATTAAGTTAGTTGCATTAGTGTTACTGCGGTAAAGTATATATAAGTTAGTTGCATTAGTGTTACTTGCGATAAAGTATAAGTAAGTTAGTTGCTTTAGTGTTACTTGCGATAAAGTATAAGTAAGTCAGTTGCATTAGTGTTCGTGCGATAAAGTACAAGTAAGTTAGTTGCATTAATGGTAGTGCGATAAAGTATATGTAAGTTAGTTGCATTAGTGTTAGTGCGATAAAGTACAAGTAAGTTAGTTGCATTAGTGGTAGTGCGATAAAGTACAAGTAAGTTAGTTGCATTAGTGGTAGTGCGATAAAGTACAAGTAAGTTAGTTGCATTAGTGGTAGTGCGATAAAGTACAAGTAAGTTAGTTGCATTAGTGTTAGTGCGATAAAGTACAAGTAAGTTAGTTGCATTAGTGGTAGTGCGATAAAGTACAAGTAAGTTAGTTGCATTAGTGTTAGTGCGATAAAGTACAAGTAAGTTAGTTGCATTAGTGTTACTGCGATAAAGTACAAGTAAGTTAGTTGCATTAGTGGTAGTGCGATAAAGTACAAGTAAGTTAGTTGCATTAGTGTTAGTGCGATAAAGTACAAGTAAGTTAGTTGCATTAGTGGTAGTGCGATAAAGTACAAGTAAGTTAGTTGCATTAGTGTTAGTGCGATAAAGTACAAGTAAGTTAGTTGCATTAGTGTTACTGCGATAAAGTACAAGTAAGTTAGTTGCATTTATTATTTATTAAGTTACGTTGGTGCAAGTAAGTCACACTAGTTACTTGTACATCAGTAAGTGCAAAAAGTAGTATAAGCTTCATTACTTGTAAGTTGCGTTACCCATTAAGATTTGAAGGAAATGTTCCTTCCTGTCACTTTCTCACTTATAGTTGGAATAAAGCGGGTACATAAGTTTGTAGGTTTTTTAAAATAATTATTCTAATTTCAGACCCAAAAGAAAACTGAACGCCAAGAAAGCCGCCGCCAATACTGACCAGGGGGCAAATTATGTGGTCTCAAGAATGGATCACATTGTGTACTGTGATTGTGACACATCACCGGTTGCGTGTGCACACCCAGTTTCTAGGGCAACCATATTGCCTGAGGCACCCGCAGGAATAGCTGTGCCACCCACTGCACACAGACCATCTCGAAAGTCTTGTAATAATAATACACCTGTGGTATCCCAAAAGAACAGCGCCCACAGAGAAATAAAATCGGAAACGCATCAGATAAAAAAAACTGGTTATAAAATCACCCTGAATATGTCGATATCTTCTGGGTCTAATGGTGGGACATCACCCGGTCAAACCGCAGAATTGAGAAATAAGGATTACACCCAACAAGTCTCAGTGCAAGAGTTAATGACCGCCTATCACCTTGGAAACAATCTGCTCGCCATCGCACCCGCTCAAGCAATGAACAACGGGCAAACTGGTAACCCTGGCAACCGCTGGCGAACCCAATCACTAAGCACTAATAGTAAGTAATTAAACTCATAAAATTAATTAATTACGTAACCATGGTGATGTAGACCTAAACGTTATTCATATATACTGTAGGTGGAGGAGAGGGGCTCATGTTAATAATTAATTTATAGAACGAGAAAAGCTAACCAAAACAATAAACGAGAGACATAAAGAACATGTTACCGTTTCATTATTTGTGCGTAACACTTATCTATGTCCGTCCATCTTTCATGGAGGGGGGGGGGGGGGGGGGGGGGTGGGGGTGGGGTTGATTACATTTTCCCCTCATAATAGAAATATTTCCGAGCCAAACCCCGCGCGGCTTATAATAATACACACCAGTATCCATGATTTACATAAGAATACTCACAGCATTTGTTAAAACCTAATGGCGTTACTACTCCTATGGCAGAATAATCAATAACCAAGCGAATGCGAAACCCCGCTCCTAAAAATCGATGGCTAACAGATTGTAGGGATGGCTGCTTCGCAAACATGTTTGATTCAATAATCTCACGAGCAGCTACCCCATACGACTTTACTATCTCGTTATTCGGAGAAACTTGGTGCTGAGAGAATATGATTGAAGCGGGTCAGCTTTTTCTTACCGCGGAGTTAATAAGAAGAAACGGCATCCGATCTTGGCAAATCGATAAGGTGCTATTAGCCTGCGTTCGATAACTATTGTAATTGCCTTTAGTGAGGCACTGTGAACCGAGGTCAGGGGCTCCATACCCCCCCAGCCCCCCCCCCCCCCCCCCCCCGTGTACTATTTCGTGTAGGCCTAATTCCATTATTGGAGAACATTGTATTGTTAGTATAGGGTTGGTTTTCTCTTGAGCATCAATTATTTCTGGAAAGTAAGTTTTTGGTAAGCTCGCTAATTTTTTGTTTACTAATAATTTCCCTATTTCTTACCAAGAAGTTATTTGCGTAGCATAACTTATATAGAAACCCTGTTAGCACATATTAGCAGGTTTCCGGTGCTTTTATATCAGTTTCGAAACAAAACATAACTAGGCAAAATCATAGTTGGCGGTATTAGAATCATTTCAAACAATCCGATTAGACACTACCGGTGACCGAGGTGTACTGTACACCCCTCTAGGGAAAGAAAATGTTGGAAATAATAGCTGATTACCTTAAAAAAATTCATCTGCCCCACTATAACCCGCCCATGTGAAGAATACCAGGATTTCACTTTTCGGTCGACTTTTTATTGGAATTTTATATATGAAGATTTTTTATTTTTTTTTAATTTATCTTTATTAAGTGTTTTATAGCGCTTATTTCTGTCTTATAACATATACTAATTCGTTTATTGTTTTGGTTAGATTCAGCCCTTCTGTAACCTGTGGTTTTGGTGAAAACCTGGTATTCTTCACATGGGGGTATTAACTGCAAAGTGAAATATAACGGCAGGAAGTCTGGTATTCTTCACATGGGCCCTATAACCTGCTCCTGATCCCATACATTGATCTGCCCTTTAATACATAATTAATTTATAATTAACAGTTTATTCGCCGCACCGATATAATCATCCGAAATTGGATTTGCATCACTTACCCCCCCTAAATACTATATTTACCTTATAAGTTCCCGAGTATATGGATAATAATATAAAATAAATTTAACTTTAATTTACAGGCAGTATCAGTCCTTCGACCAGCAGCTGCTGCAGCAGTGCCGATTACACCCAAGAGAATTCTTACGATTCTTCTGTATTCTTCCCCGCTCCAGATGAACAATTGTTCCGTGAGGAAAGTCAATTCTACCGCGAAGAAATCCCACTGTTCCAGGAAGACACCCCACTCTACCGAGAAAAAACCCCGCTCTTCCAGGATGAACTTCCATACAAACCCGATTATTCTTTGGCGGAGCTGAGCACCATCCACGGTCCCCAGGTACCGAGCACCATGCAGCACTGCTGTCCTCCGTCCCACCTATCCTTTCCGGACCATATCGCGAAGAATTGGCACAGACTGTTTGATGATACCGACTCTGTAGAAACCAGTTTAAAATCATTGGTTGATATACTATAAATGTAAAACAATGGTAATTATTGCCTTGCGTATCATTTTCTTATTATAAACCATTTATTATTGTAATTTCATATATCTTCAGGGAGTTTATTCACTCTAAACATTGCATTTATTTGTCAGGTAAACATATTTTTGTTGATGCTGCTAATTTTTTAATGCCTCGGTGTTATTAATTATACAATATTATTATGGTGTTGGTGTATAATGCTTGAGATGATAATTGATCTTTAAGTTTAATGAATCTACCATTCCTGTCATTGCCAGACTAAATGGTCATCTTTACTTTTTCATATGAAAAAATTACTTCAAGATTTTAAAATGACCTAATAATAAGAAATAATAAACTACCGTATTTTAAGATTTACAAATAATTTTCAGCAATAGTTATTCTCATTGAAGATAATTGAAGCTACAATTATTTATTACAGTTATATTTTTACAGTGTAGCAAATAATTTTTTACATTTTCGTCTGTGAACTTCATTATAATTGTTACTTAATTATAGATAATTCAAACCAATCAAAACAATTCATTTTTTTACGCAAAAATCCCGATTCTTTGGAATCCGATTTTGCGGGAATTATGCGGTAACCCAGATCAACAATAACTGCAGAATATGTCAGTTAATTATGTTGTTCCGTGTGTATTTTATTGTTAGTATTTGTCATTGTTTATTTTATTGTTAACATTTTCTGGAACGATATATTTCCAAACTTACAATTTCACAGAAGTATCCTACTGTGCCTCCTACACTTATAATAAGTGATTTAAAATGTTGATTAAGCTATGTAACAATATTTTAATAATTATGTATGATTATAATAATTGCTTAAAAATGGTGTTTTCCTTTATCTGTATACCTGAGGTGCTCACTTCTTATCCATAGTGCTGGATTACCTATAAAAAGGTAAAATAATATAATTTAAGTACTAAATATTTATAATATAAGTTTAAAGTACAGGTACTATAGTTATTTTTATAATTTTTACGAAACATAATTATTCAACAACTAAATAGTAACATCGTAAAAGAAAGGACCGTTTGTTTCTGTTGATGAACTGTTTAAGTTTGTTGATTTACATACGATTGGATTAGGTACCGGTACCGGTAAGTATATGCGTCATACTGTGTTATTGGTGTATATCGTTGATATTATATTTATCAATACTAATAACTGTGAATTCATAAATACATTATTTTCGCCATTAAAAAAGATATACTCCATTTCTGCAAAAATAAATACGCTACTCCACCAAGAAAATGTCAATTCGTTTTAATTTATTTTCTACATCATATATCGAATAATTCGAATACACGACGAATGGTCTGCTTGTAGTCGATGTTGAATAATTAATTCGTATTATGATTACTTATCGTTTTACAAAAAACAGCATATATAAATTCCGTTCCTTAGATAGTTATCTTGTTAACGATTTATGCGAAAAGGATTGGATACTACAGCTAATGGATATAAATTCCGACATCCGGAACTCTAATCTTGTAAAATATCCCGAGCATAATTAACGAAACGAGAACCATGCTAGCTTCCGCTCGCCAAGCCCTAAGTAACGCAATTATCTCAACTTTATTTGATTTATTTCTATTTTGAGGCTTTCATTCTAAGGTTTCTCTGCCCGTGTAAGTGTGCCATACCTTGCTTTGTCAATTACCAAATTTAACTTCATTAATTAAAAAAATAGGCAATCTAACCGATTCTGAAAGATGGTCAGTGTCAGTTTACAGTGCGGATGGCCATAACTGGTCAAGGCAATCAGCGGCACGATGATAGAGGCTCTAATATCAATGATGCATGTAATCTGATTCCTGCGACAATGTTAATGGTATCGGATGCCCTTGTAAAGAAGCCAGCAGAAACTATATAGTGTTGTGTTTCCTCCAGAACTGTCAGTAATATGAATATCGAGATCCGTGCATGGAGGGGGCTTCGATCAGAAGAGCTCGGTTCCGGTTTGCTTGATTATCTGTGTAATTCTACCGTCAGATTAACACGAAAAGTTCATTTGCAAAGTGGATATGAGTTACTATGAATTGAGCCGGAGGGGTTCATTGTATGATATGGTGGGGAGACAGCACATCGGTATATATGTGGCACCGGCACTGGGAAGGGCTGGCTGCTGTGGGCAGGATTCATTTATAAGGCTTCCCTGGTGACTGTGACTTTGCTTTAATGGGTCCTTTATAACAGGTCACATGGCCTTGTCGTTTTTCTGGCGCTAGTTAGAGCCTAGGTTACCAATCACCTAAAGCCCTCTGGCTAACTCGTATTTAAGGGATTCCGCTTGGATGCAGTTTACTTTACAATGAAGGGAAGGAAGCCAGCTACAACATATTGTATGTGTGCCTGGGCCTAGGCCTACCTATCGCTATCAGTACAGAGAATAGACGAATTGGTTCAATGTGTGGGATTTTTTTCTAATGGGGGTGGTGCGGCGCCACTAGCATTGGTGAAAGCCATTGTAAATGAGGCAGTGGCTTCTATTCTGACAGCCTACGATTGTGGTCAATGGAAGATCACAGCAGAATGAATGTGCTGCCCTATGATGGCTGTGTTTTCTGAAGTAGGGCGCGTGGCAAGGGGAGGCCGTACTCAGCACGTGGCGGCAGGCTGTTATTCTGCCGGTATACAATAGCGTGATGGATGGCTGTAAGGTAACCACAGTATTTATTGAGTTGCGCGTGCTTATGAAATGACCTATTTAATGGGTGGCAGGCCCTTTGCTTTTAACTAAGGTTCGTTATCCTGATGGTATTAACGAGGGTTGGTAACTGTCGCAACATACCTCATACAGATAAATAATATATTAGAAACAGACCCTATTCCTGGTGTAAGGTATATGCGTATAATCGGGAAACATAACATACGATATGACCTCTAGAGACAGGGGGGAAACTCGACGCAAAACCCGCCTTGGCGTATTAATATCCCGCCTCAATGTTAAATTCTCAATTTAGGGAAAGGAGCAGGTTACAGTGACACGTTATTTTAACCAAAACAATAAACTAAATACAATAGAACAGGTTACAGTTTTATTTTTGAGAGTAATCAGCTGTTATTTGAGTCGAATTTCCCCTGGAGAGGGATAAATTTTTATTGCGTCCAGTTTTCCCCCCTATCTGGCCTTCTATTATTAGAACCGTACTATTAAACATCATTATATACCGGTATATAATTTAACTTGTGCGGAATATATGTAGTTTTATTATAAAAAAATAAATTTAGATATAATATGTATATATTATTAATATAAATAATACCTCGAATGGAGGTCAGGGAATGGAGTCGAATAACCTCGAATAATAATTTACCTCGAATGGAGGTGTATCTTAACTATTAAACATTAATATAAATAATAACTATATAATAATATATAAAATATTTGCATATGGTGGCAATAGTGCCAATTATTTCCAATTTTTAAATATTTTTCACCCAGGTGAAAAACATTTTATCACCCGGGTGAAAACCAATTTATCACCCGGGTAACATCGTCAGAACACCTTATATTTATTTTATTTATTTATTTATTTTCATTATATATATAAAATATCGAAAGCTGATTTTTGATTTAGATTCAAGTATTAAATTTATTATATTATATTATTAATATTACATTATTAATATCATATTATTAATATTATATTATTAATATTATATTATTACTAATATTGTTATGAATATTAAATAATGTATGATCGATCGATTTGTGTAGCCTAATCCAATTTTAATATTCATAGTAACCTGTTCTATTTTGTTTAGTTTATTGTTTTGGTTAAAATAACGTGCCACTGTATCCTGCTCCTTTCCCTAAATTGAGAATTTAACATTGAGGTGGGATATTAATTCGCCAAGGCGGGTTTTGCGTCGAGTTTCCCCCCTGTCTCCTTAAGTTTGAACAACCCCAACCCCCGCACCATAAACAGATAAACAGAGTGTGGGGGGGGGGGGGGGGTGTGGGGTAGGAAACTAGATGACCACCCAGCCAGAATATCCTAGGAGATTATTCCCACCCGGGCAAAATCTCAGGAGATTATGCCCCCACCCCCCTGTTCTGTGAAATGATCTTTGGTTCAGGATATTTATACATGTAGGCCTTTATTGCAAAGATGACTAGGCCCCTATATAAAATCTAAAATTATTTCAATGTTATTCCTATATATATATATACCAATTGAAGGAAAGGAGCACGTTACAAAGGCAGGCTTTTCTAACCAAAACAATAAACGCCAACTTTACCAATTGAGGGAAAGGAACAGGTTACAGAGGCGGGCTTTTCTAACCAAAACAAAAAACGATCACTTTACCAATTGAGGGAAACCATATGGTCAGGCAGTCAGTAGTCACATGGTCAGACAGTCAGTAGTCACTCTATAACCAAAAAAACAGCCCGGTCCCGGTACGCAGCTGTAGAATGACAATTGGAAACGGTTGAAAAGGTCGGTCCCCAAAATCAGCCGGTAGGCAATAGGCACAAAGGCAGTACGGTACAGTAACAGCATAGTCAATACTGCAATACCAGAATACTGCAAAATAGGCGAATACTGGTATAGGCAGCTGGCAGAGTGGTGTGCTGAAAAATTAGGGAGAAAGGAGATTATGTCCGGGGGGGGGGGGGGGGGGATATCCTAGGAGAATGAGACTGTGGGCACATAATCTCCTAGGAGATTATGCCGGTGGGGACAGATTCCACAAGGGGCAAATTATCCTGCTACTCCATATCGGCGAATTAATATCTCGTCTCGGATAATTAGCATGTCAATTATTAATTAAGGGAAAGGAGTAGGTTATAGTATATACGTAATATCAATATCATAATTAATGATATCAAAGTCAAAGCGTTATTAAAACCAAAATAGTAATCGGAAGTCAATAGTTAAACATTTAAATGTTTTTCATCCGGATGAAAAATATAAAAAAATGGAAATAATTTGCCGCAATCAGCCACTGCATATTACTAACTATTTTACAAAGTTATTACAGTACCGGTATTATACACGTTCGTGGGGACTTCGCGCAGCACGTAGTCGGCAAGCCTTGGCATACGGTTCATATAGAGCAAATGGGGCATGTCTAGTTTGGACCCAATATCCCATGCTATAAATGTATTCATTCGATATACAATCATATGTTAATCCGCTAGGTGGTGTCAAATTGTTATTCTGCAATTTCGTACTTACCAGTGCAGCACTGTACAGCAGTACCGTACCGGGTAGGCCTATGTCATTACTTCTGAGTCTCTAGCGGATCCCCAATTAAATGTCTTAACTTTTCAATTTCGTAAAAGATAGACTTTATGATTCTCTACAGGCCACCAAAATTTCAGCTCAGGAAAATGAGGCCTTCCCGAGAAATTTAACATTTTCTAAAAACTACATAATCTGTCGTAGCTGACGTCAGACTGCATGATTTTTCACCAAACTTTACAAACTTTCTAAACTTTCTCTCTACTACTTACCTACTAAGTTTGGTTCAATTCCGAACCAGCGATGCAGAGAAATTCGCGTTCAAACATTTACCAGACAGACGGACGGACAGACAGACAGACGGACATGCCCCATTTGCCCTATATGAACCGTATGCCAAGGCTCGCCGACTACGTGTCTCGCCCCACAGTAGGCCTACTTACTATCTAGTAGTAGTATTATATTAGACACTATTTACCTACCACATTATTATGTTGAATGAATACTCGGTATTAGGGTGCGTGAACAGCTCGTACAGTAGCCATCAGTGGCCGAGATTTTACTGTCAATACAATATTGAACAGCAGCATCCCTAAGAAACAAAGGAACAAGTACAACAATAACGGAATAAGGGCGGGATATATCCGCGCAAGTGCATAATATCGTATGTAAAGTCATATTCATGCATCAACGAATGCGGTAATAAAATGCAATGATTTGATATGGCTACTGGATCCTCTGTTGCAGCTGCCGTTTGTTTGCTAGGATTTTATTTACATATTATATTGATTGCCGGTAAATATTAAGTCATTAAAAACGTAAGCCTATAATATTTGCACTTCTGCATAATATTATATTGATTGGAAATACACTGGAATTGATATACACCGGAAATCCAATTATTTACCTCTACATAATTTACTCTTTAGGTTTAGCAAATCGAATCCAAGGCTAAGCTTATTTTGTAGTAAATGGCTACAAAGTTTCAGTCAATTCAAACTTGGACAAGCACGCGTACTACCATGCCACGGAGTTGTTATTCAAAAACTGAATTAATCCATTCCTTGTTAAAATTCAGTGTTCAATTCAGTATTTCAATAAAAATCATAAGAAATAAAATAATTAATTATACCACATGGCTGTACTTAGTATAAGGTAAATAAATTGTGGTGATCTAACAATTATAAATAGAAAATTGTAACGTGTGCTCTTGTACTGTATATATATTAATTTTCTTATTGTTTTAGTTATTGGAATAAAACAAATGATAATAACATTGAATTACTAAGATACAGCAATTCTTCAATTATTATTGTACAATAGCTATCATACAATTCCTTATAGAAATTGTAAATGTCGATTAAGACAAGTAGCCCAACTAAAGATCAAGGAAATGTTTCACTAAGTACAGTATGATATTGGTGTTTGAACGTAACTTATTGAAAAAAATTATAGGGAACTCATTTCTAACTATAGAGGCAGAGTGTGTATTTGGGTGTTCGTACATGTAGTAGTAGGCTTAAAACCAGGCCCGTAGCCAGTATAAGGCGAAGGTAGGCGCCGCCTATCCAAACGTGGGTCTCGCCTACCCAATTTTTGAAAGAAATTTTACGTCATTAATAATTTTACATTTTTACACAACCATTTTATGGTTCCATGCGTCTTCTTTAAACATTAGCCTTGTAGTAAAAGCAAACACCGGTACATATTACGCTCAGATTGTAAGTTACTTGCATTTTAATAATATCTTCCATAGGCCAACTGTTACTACTACTACAGTACAGTAGTGCCTACTCCACCCTTACATTCATCGAACACTGGTCCCTGTAAGGTACGCAGCAAACTTCTCCCGCGTCCAATCTTCGCCCCGGGCAATCTTCGCCCTCAAAATGAGCAACTACCGCCCGGCGGAAACATTCGCCCACAGGCAATCTTCGCCCACTAAACAATGGTTGTTTTGGTGAGAAAAAGTCGTCTCTGTAACCTGCTCCTTTCCCTCAATTTGTAACAACATCGTTTTTTGTTTGTTTAGAAAAAACCGTCTCTGTAACCTGCTCCTTTCCCTCAATTTGTAACTAAAATGGTTTCTAACACAAATCTTATTGGGCGATGGTTGCTCGCAGGCGAAGATTACCTTGCGGGCGAAGGTTCCCCCAGGCGAAGGTTGGACGCGGACGAAGATTGGCCACGGGCGAAGGTTGTAAGTGGGCGAAGGTTGCACCCAACCCTCCTGTAATGGTACATACAGTATTTTGCTTAGACAGTTAGAATAGAATCTGCTTATGATGTAGCCACTGTATGTACCCGTTGAGTGTGTTATGTATTACCAATAAAAGGTATGTTTATCTGCAACTCTCCCCCGTTTTTTTAGTTCCACGTAGCAAGACCTCTAGTATTCACTCAGTTGTTGGTGTTATGGTGTTCTTGTTGTTAATTTCCAGCAGAGTTTGAGTCTTATACAAGTTTAGTTTAGTTTAGATAATTTTAGCTTCATACGGCGCAGTGGCGAATTTGGTAAAGCATTGGACTTGGAATCTCGAGGCCTACATATCGAGTTCAATCCCACTTTCCGGTGAATTTTTATGGTAGTAAGATTGGTAGTAGGCCATTCAAAGAGACAGTTAATGCGTTAGATTAGTAGACTGGTAGAGGCGGACCTGCGCGATTTCGCGCTTGTTTATGTTGTGCTTTGTATACAAATGATGAACTGATGGAGGACTCCATGTAGACCTGTAGACCCTACTGTAGTTTTGCTTTCTACCTACTTGATACAATTAAATCTATTATAAAATTTATTCAAATTAACATTTACGCCTGCCTACCCTGATATTGCCTCGCCTACCCAACTAAAAAATCCTGGCTACGGGCCTGCTTAAAACTGAAACAGAGCTGTAAGTATACAGAGTAGGCCTACACTGGTTCGAATCGGTACGCAGCAAACTTTCCCCGCGAGAAAGCAACGCCGATAATTTATTACAATCAAGTGCGGCTACAAATTGTCCATCTATATATATGATACGATATATATATATTGGAGAAACTGAAAGTTTCGTAAGATAAGCGTAGCTCTCGTGAAATTTTTGAAATTGAAAATACGTAGCGAAAAATAAGTAAATAAGAAAATAATTTGGCAATAAACAGCTCTTCAGCTGGGTTGTGGTCGATGATCTCAAGAACAAATTGGTTGCATACGATTACTATTTTTCCCTGAACGTCATTAATTCCTAGAATTATTCCGCACAGAAATTACTGTCAATTGCACCTACAGTACAGTGCAAGACAGTAATGATAGGTTAGGACTACTATTTGCAATGCTACACTGTGGTGTGTAAAGGATTGCCAATGGACAATTATTTTCAAAAAAATCGATGGGTAATTGCACCAAGGGTGTAAGAACCCTTCGATTTTGTAACAACTATTATGAATATCCCATTAGCCCAACTACATAAATAAATATTATTAAAGCAGTATATTATTCTTCATATGCCTTCACTGCATAATATCGATGTTTTCAGAGCTATTACTATAGAGTAAAGCTCATATAGAGAGAGAGATACATTACTAACTGTAGGTAGATGTGGAGGAAATATATGTAATGATATCACTATGATAATTATTTCATATTGTTCATACTCTACGAATATATTGCTTTCTCTTACAATAATAAATTGGGCTATTAAAAAATAATGTAATTGAAAATATGTAATAATAAATTTAGTGACCTGATGTTTCAAGGAGTTGGGGATGCCTATAATTTTGTGACATACGTGACACAGGGAAGGGGGGGGGGGGGGGGGGTGCGGTATGTCAGTCGGTCTGCTTTTTGTCTGATTGAAAAATGTTCTTGGCTAATAACTAAATAATACGCTAAGAACGAACACTAGAATGATCTAGTTTGTTGACACCGAGGTATCCTTGGTGTGAGGGGATTTAGTTGACATTTAGTCCAAATTGATGGGCTTTTCCCTTTCAGCATCCGGTTGCTATTGCAAACATCTGTTCACTATTCGGCGTTGCTATTTTCTATTCCTCTGCTGGAGGGATTTCTTCTAACCTACTCGCCTTATTATTAGAATTGTTTTTTTTCTCCGGATTAGAATGTTGCCGTCAAGCGTTTTTGTGGTCTTACGTAATTTGAAAATCCCATTAACACCTTGGAATGCCGGTTATTTCATATCTTAAGAATCCATCGATGCTATTAATTCTGAGATATTCAGTTCACCCAAAATTGATTATCTAACTCGCCCCACCACCCATTGGGGCTACTTTGATACAGTAGGCTACCTTAGTGTCCTTTATGGTAACAGCAAATAGGTTTTCAGGAAATAAATCTTAAAAGATTGACCAATAGTAACAAAAATTATTCCGAAACTAGTTTATTATGATTAACGTGGTGACAAGGGCACGTTCTATATTCATTCTACTACGTTATGGAATTCTCTACCAACCCCCAATAGAATTTCTTAATAATTATTAAACTCTATTTAACATGAATTGCACATAATTAATATACAACTAAATAGTTAATTACCCACCACCAGCTGATGTTACCATAGCAACAAATATAAGCAATAACAATACGCATAAAAAAAGTGATTTACTTTGTAGGCCTAGCAGTAAGCAACTACACAAACTGCGTAGGCCTACTGATGTTGTATGCTTCATTCCTTCAAAATAGTAACTAAAATTCAATAATATTTTCACATTTTATTTTCAAATAAAATTTGTGACTATTTGCGAGAAAGGGTCTTGTTAGTTGCAGAATGGTCGATTTTTGGGTAGTATCTATGGCATACAGAATTTTCTGGGCTTTCTGAATATCGAAACAGTTTTTTCAAATATTTGTCGTTTGAAATGTTACGCGGGATTAAATATACTGTAGTACATTTTAGAGCACGGGAAATGCATGACAAAAAAAAGCAACGAAAATTCTAAATTTTCGGATCTGAATACCTTTCGGGGCTGAATACTTTTCGGGGCTGAAATTCATAATGGTATACCAAATAGGGTGTCGCGGACAAACGTAAATAAAAATACCTATCCTTACGTCTACTGGCTACAATATCCATAAGGACGTAATGAAACACGGTCCAATAATAGTAGGCGTTGCCATACCATGCCACTTTATGCATAATGTACAAATGTTAGTCAAGGAATAATTTGAATTTGATGGACCAATATGGAAAAAAATTCAAAACTTCAATTTCCAAGTCAAAATAATACTATGAAAAATAATAAAAGTTTTATTCTAGTATATAACACTATGTTTTGTTTCAAAATAAATGTTGTATTTCTATTATTATCTCACTAGAATTCCTTATCATAACATCAATTCCTTGTAGGCGCGATTAGTAGCCGATAAATGGTATGATCTCTGATTTGACTGTTAATAACATTAATATTTACGAAATATTAAGATACGAAAATACAATACAAAATATGAGAAAATATTTATTCGTATTTTATGATACGAAGTCAAATTTTATGATACAATACGAAATTCGATACGAATTCAATACTGTGATACGAAATACCAAAATGCGTTTTCGTATCGACCCGTATCCTGTCCCTGGCGTCAATACCAAAATTAAATAGTTGTTAATTCCATAGTTAATGGATGCCTTTAGCGCCATAATGTTACTACCGACTTTAAGTTTGGTATATTCTTACTCTCCTATAATGAATAATGGAACACGTATAAAGTACCTACCAGCTACCATTACTAACTATTTAGCCAATAGGAAAATATAAAGAACTTCTCACATCAAGGAAATAATACGAGAACTTTATATCCCGCTAACCCCGAGATTTACAACTGGGCTTGTGCAAGAGGGAAATTAAGATCGGAGCTCGTGGGTTCAACCATGGGGGCCAGGGAAGTTTTCGTTTCGGCACGAATGCTTTGGAAGGACCAGCATCTCTGGCTTACATCCTTAAATGGTACCTAAATGAGTACTGACTTTCCTCTGGGGAGTATAGTTCTGGGGGGACCGCACTGGAAATAAAGTCGTCAGACTTTGTGCGTAATCCCTGGCCTAACGGCCGAAGAAAATTTACTTTACTTTTACATAACAATACACACGGGTTGCAGAGCTATACCACGCAAAACCTATACCTATAATATACCTATACCTATACAAAACCTATAACCACGCAAACCCATGGGAAACCGGTAAAACCAACGCATGGCGCAAAATAGCTGATCAGAGCAACATAAGAACCCAAGAAGAGTAGAGTGTATCGAGATGGGAGCACGGCGGACTGACTTCGTCAAGGAAAACGGCAACGAGTCGACGTTCTGCAAGGATTGCTGCGTCATGAAAGTCAGGGAAATCGAGAAATCGTAAAAAAGAAGTTCCAGGTTTATGGAACCTGGCTACGCGTCGACTCTCGTATCGCTAATCGGATATAGTTCAGACTGAGTTGCGATTGGTTGGTTGGCTGAGTAAGTTGCACCGGCGCCTGGTCTCATGCTGTGCTGGATGTCGGTGTTTTTAGTGTAGAACCCAATTCCCGTACCTGTATTTATGACGTTCTAGAGTAGCTGAATTTTGATGGATTACAGATGTCGGTAATATAGAGGCCATTTTTAGGAATAAAAGTTAATACGTTCTAGAGATTCTACATAAATCAATAGAAAAGACAAAATAATTTTTTAGCCAAATGGTAACATAACTATTGGCTTCGAACTATATAGATGGTAGAGATTCTATTTTACTTTCAATGAAGAAGGATTTCGTTGATATTGCACCAGTCGTACTGCAATTATTCTGAAATGTTGAATGAAGTTGATTATTTTAGCATTTCGTGAGGCTATTTTTAATGATCAATTGCCAAACAACCTGGAATAACATTTTTCTAATATTAAATATTTAAGTGTTCAAGACAGAATGTCAAATAAACAGCCTGGAGCAGATTCATAACCATGCAACTTTATCAGCTATTTTACAACGAGATTCAGATTGTGTTACATGTTTGTAATCATTGCATACTGTAGCATAGCCAGCCTTCTATCAGTATCAGATAATAACAGTAAAGTTGAAGAAAAACTGGGGTATATATATCTGGTGTAAATCAAGGGAGGAAAATCGAGCTTTTACGAACGCTTATAAACTAAACACTGAAATCGAAAATAAAAATTCTGGCTCAACGACTAAGGAGTCATGGTCGTACAATCTAGGAAAAGGAGCCCTTTTTCAAGAATTACGAATTATATCCCAGTAGATGGAGTAGTTGGTAGTAACATTATGGCGCTAATGGTATTCCACAACCATCGTGGCTTCGTTCTCCAAATCTACCACCATATATCTTTGACACTCCCCCCATCTTATCGACCCTTCTTTCCAACCATAGTCAGTGATGATTTCGACGCGACTGCTTGGCCAACAATCTCTTCATTAATTTTCTTGTTTATCACCTTCGATATAGTTTTCTCTATCTTTTTTCTGTGCACAGCTTTCTGCTTTTTTGGGGCGATAAATTTAGCTCCTTTCTTTAAGGCGATAGTTTTTTTAGCTTTGCGATCTCCACTTCTCGGTTTTAAACTTGCCGGCGGTTTGAGTTTTTTGGAACCCTGAGGCATTCTTTGTTTGCGGATATATTCAGCTTCTTCCAGTAGCGCAAGGCAAGGCACCCAACGAGAAAATTTATCTTTAGTAATTAAAATAGAACTGAACCCAAATTATAAGTATTCAATAAACCGAAAGACTTTTGTAAAAAACTCACAACACCATCCTGTTATTTCTTTGACTAACAATTAATTAGTAAACAATGTAATGAATAATTAGTTGGAGTTGCAAAACCTAAATGATGTATTTTAATGGAAAATTTTATATCAGATTAACTACAGTTAAGTTATTTGTTATTGTATTTATCCATCTACAACATTTAATAGTAATAAATAAAATATAGATGAAATACGCAAGTCGGGTGGATGAAATAACTAACTAACTAACCATCATTAATGTTAGATACCCAGAAATCGTATTTTCGTTAATATAATATTCCAAAATTAAATAGTATCAAATTTTGCGGGACTATTTAAACCACAGAGACATTAAATAATATCTCTGATCTCTCGATCTCTGTATAAATTTAAGCTTTGCACCACATATTGTATAACGGGGCTATTATATAAATAACTCTCAACCTGCCGCAATTAATGCCATACTTCCATACTACGGTACTATCATGCACTGCACATAAACTAATATAATACAATATAATAAATTATTAATTCCCTCCCATTACACACCCGACCCCAAAAAATATATTAATTATAATATACAAAATATTTATATATCAATTAATTATTTAACCGATTATTAAAATTTTTTTTGTTAATTCAATTAATTAAACTCCAAACAAACAAATCATGAAAACCTAACCCTTAAGACATCTTATGGTTAGCGATACATGACGATGTCAGTTATTCGTAAGACCGCCACTAATGGAACCTGAGAGGAATAAAAATCACTGATACCGAAATGTGAAATTCCCCAAAATTACATAGCAGACCCTACCGGTACTGACAGGTCAATAAATGCTGAAAACAAGCAGTCTGACAGACAGACGATACTATAGCACAATAATTGACGCTTTTAAACAAACCGCTGTACTTAGAAGACAGGGGCGATGAAGAAAAATAAATGCAAACTTCATATAAATGTATTTCATATTTTAGGTTGACGAGCGGGGCGACGAATATCGTTGCGCTTTACTGCCTCGGCTAACCAGTCAATATTGTCGGAAACTCCAGCCCCAGTCAACGCACTAACGCCAGCCACCATAACATCACGTGCGCCTAGTCCTCGCGCCACCGTATTAAAAGTGTCTTTAACTTGATCTACCGTCAAACACCCCGGCAGATCCTGTTTGTTTATGAGGAGAAGTAAAGGAACTCCATCGAGCAACGAATTCCCTATCATAATTTCAAAAGCGGTTTTAGATTCCTCTATTCTTTCGATATCACTCGAGTCAACCATAAATATAACTGCATGACTTTCATCGTAATATTTATCCCACAATGTTTGCAGTTCTTCCTGCCCCCCTAAATCCCAGAACACGAGTTTTACCCCAGCAGCGTGCAGTTTTCCTATGTTCATTCCAACAGTGGCCGTTATCTTTTCAAGGCTGTGTTTGTTGTAGCCCTTGGTAAATTGGATTTTGCATTGCTCCAGAAATGTTGTCTTTCCAGCATTGTCTAGGCCGAGAATCAAAACAGCATATTCGCCTTTTTGAAAAACATACCTGACAAATCCAGACACTAACGAGTACATTATTGCATTTAGGTACCGGTAGTACCGGTACTGCGGTACCGATACGGTGCGATATGAGATACGACGGTATTCAATATTTTACTTCTTTCTTCGGTATCCTTTTGCCTTTGATCTTAGCGATAGCGAACATATGACCGGACACTTGGACAGTTTGACCTACCTGCCTACTGTCTGACTGTACCAGTACAGTCAGGAACACTGGTCACAATATGTCCAATTTACAGCCAGAATGTGTCCGCGGAAAACGCTCTCAGAGTGAAATTTCTCCATAGAAAACAATGCTAAATTTCATTTGAAAACCGGCAGTGAAATTTTAACATTGGCATTCTAAAAATTATGCCATTAGAATCGCCATAAAATTCTGTGTAAATTAATTTGAGAATTAGAATCTCATCGTTGGGATAACTATCATAATATTAAAAATAAAAATGTGCCCAGCTTCTGCTTTGAGTACTATTGGAGTTACAGCCAAAATATGTCCGGAAAGATAATCGCAGCCTGTGAAGGACAAATAGTGGCTGCACGGACACTTTCTGGCTGTAAATATGTGGACAATTTTTGGCTGAGCTTCAGCCAGAAAGTGACCAGTGTTCCTAACTGCAGTACTGCAGTTAGGCCTATTGGTGTACTGGTTAAGGTACGGTACCTGGTACCTGTATCGAGGACTAGCGTGTTTCAGGGCCTCCATCTGTACTGTACCGGTACTGTAGGTAGTTCAGTACCGGTAGTTGTACAGTAGTAGGTACAGTACTGGTGCAGTGTTCTGTAACCTGCTCCTTTCCCTCAATTGGTAAAGTGACCGTTTATTGTTTTGGTTAGAAAAGTATGCCTCTGTAACCTGTCAGCCTGCTCCAGTGCTCCTTCAGTCTGTCAGTCCTTTCCTTCAATTGGTTTATGAAGTCGTTACTTATATCAGTAGGCCTATATTACTATTACAGTATAAGGCCAACTGTATTATGTGGAGGCCCCCAAACACGTTATCTAATCCCCTGTATCGCGGTACCCGGGTACCGTATTATGTATCACCGGTAGTGTAGGCCTAGTGTAAGCAAGCACTGAAGCAGTAAGCAATTTTAAAGTAATTAATAATGGTTGCCAAAAATGGCAACCATTACTGCATTATTTCACTTTAATTTAACGGTTGCCAAAAATGGCAATAATTATTATAGGCACATTTCTGCATTTCGGCCTATTGTCAGATTGTTAAGATAAATTCAGACGATGATTTTTTTTCTTATAACGCCCAATTACATTTAAATTTCGCGCTCTTTTCACTTACCTATTTCTGTACCTATTTACCAAAATGCGATTTTGCTTCTGGGTGTGCGAAAATTAGAAAACCCAAAAGTTGTCAGATTTGGTGTTTGGCAATAAACATTGCCATATGTGGCAACTTTAGAGGTCAGGAGGTTGCCAGATTTGGCCATTGTACCTATAGCAGTACTGCCAGTCCTGTATGGAATCCATCCAAAAAGTGCGCCGGATAGCGCGCCGACCAATTTTTATGCGCGCCGCGCGCCGATGCCATTTCGAAGAAAAACCCCGCGCCAACTAAATTTTTAAGCACGCCGATGCAATTTCGAAGAAACCCCGCGCCAACTAAATTTTTAAGCGCGCCACACATTGAAACAATTTTGAAGAGCGCCACGCCAATGCAAATTCAATTTTGAGGGAGTGTAACCAATCTGTCAATGCACAATGTCAGTCAGTAGGTACTGACTACTGCTGTACCAGTCCCTGCTGCCCTATCTCAGTATCTGTATCTGTGTATAGTATACAACAGTAGCCTAACCACTGAACCATACAACAGAAAAAGAAAGGCGAGCGAAGCGAGCCGAAATTTTTAAACAGCTAATGCTATTTTTAAGGCACTTATCCATAATTGTTAAACCTGTAAACTAACAAATCGGCGCCGGTTTTTATTTTTGGGAGCGCCACGCGCCAAAGCTGAAAGCCGGCGCGCTTTACGATTTTCAAGCGCGCCACGCGCCAAAGTCGGCGCGCTTTACGAGCGCGCCACGCGCCACATTGGCGCGCTTTTATTGCAAAGTGCGCCGGATTAATGCGGCGCAAAGTGTATGGATTCCAGTCTGGACTGCAGTATAGGCAATAGGCCTACCTTTCAGCCAGTCAGCCTTTATTAACACAAAATTATGTATAACCCCGTCCCGTCAGCCCGTACCGGTCAGCCGGTGGTAGAGTCCAGGAGTCAGGTACCGGTACAGCGGTAGTATAGTATATCAGTCTGTCAGTCAGTCAGTATATCAGTATATAGGCCTAATGTTTAACGTTACGGCTGTACGGCAGTACGGTCTGACGGTAGGCCTAAAATGGCCTATAGCGCTGTATAGGCCTACTGCAGTACTGTTATACCTGTCAGCCTGTATACCGCTGGTGAATGGTGGAGTCAAGGCTGCAAGGTGATATGCCTTTTAACTAACTGGAAAGTCACAAGTGGAAGCGGTGGGTGTCTGAATGTATTATATGGCTATGATCCATAGCGACCTTTAATAAAGGTCGCTATGCTATGATCCGTTACCGGTTAACATAAGTTGAAATTGAAACTATTACTGGTACCGGTGCTGTTATATCTTTTATAATAAAAATATATACTACTACAAGGTCGAGCAAACTCGGACAGTGGAAATGAGATCCTTCCAGGCTTCCCGATTCTCCATAGTTGTCGCAGTTGCGTTTCTCTCAAGTTCAATATCCCTCTCAACCCGGTAGGCCCTATATATGTTATAGCCGGTCGTCCACGGCTACACGTTCCTTTGTGTTACTGTAGTTACCAGAAAAGTAGATCTGCCCAATGAAAAGTGCGCAAGCGTATCGCAAGTTTTAATTTAATTTGAATCTTAATTAACCCACTTTACTTACCTAATTTTAATTTATTTTACTTTTACTTTTACTTATCCTTATTTTTAATTTTGCCAACCTTTTACTTGTACGTAATTAGCCAATCATTGGCTACAATTAATTGTGACATTGCATGCAATTCCAAATATTTATTTTTAATGATTATTTTTAGTTGATGGTGTCTGAAATTAACCCTAGACCTGTTGCAATCTGCTATCGTACGTGCAGTAGATCCATTTGCACATTTCGTACTTACCCCATTATTTTTTAGAGGACCCCCAGGGAGATGAGGCTATGCCTCATGGGGCTATCCTACGAGACATATTTGCCATATAACCAAGCGTGCAAAGCAGGCGTATCTGATGTGATTCCCAAGCGTTATGGCCCGACCTTTACGCAAGCGACCTACTTGAGTTATATCACATAAATATCGTAACAACTTGCGTTCAATCGCATAAAACTCACATGCGATTCACTTGAGATTCACCTGTGACTTACTTGCGTTTACTGTAGTCATAGTCGCATATATATCGCAACAACTTGCGTTCAGTCGCATATATATCGCAACAACATGCGTTATGGCGCATAAAGCTCGCATGTGATTCACTTGCGACTTTCATGAGTCATGACGCATAAATATCGCAAAAATCTGCTCGTTAACCAGCAGATTTTTGCGATATTTATGCGTTCATCACAACCGGTTGTGATTTTCGTGTAATTTTATAATATACTAAAACGGTCTATGTAGTGACTGAAAATATGATATTGTACAGTACAGTAGTTGATTATTCCATTACTGTATTATGGGCTACTATACCATCTGCCTACTTACTTATCATACATTACACTCTATAGCCAAGACCTAGAACATTATGCATACTTACTATACAGCTATATGAATCAATACTAAAAATGGTTGATTATATAGAGGATAATAGAAACATATTAGAATAACCATGATGCACTTTTAACTATATAATTTTCAATTCTATACAACATATTAATATAATATTTGTATTTGTCAGACATATTAGATAATTCATATTCATCAATTTTATATTTTAAAACAATTTATTTCTTAATATGCAACTTTACGTTAATTAATATTCTTTTTTAGTGCGATTAAAAACATGCGATTCACATGGGAATTAACTCATGCGGTTCTCATGGTGTAAAACATGCCTAAAATATGCGTAATAAGTTGTGAATCTCAAGCGCAGAATCACTTGTGTATAATAAGGTGTGAATCGCAGGCGAATCGCATGTGTGGAATCGCGTCTGTATTTTACATGTGAATCACATGCGAATCACAAGAGTTTTATCGCTATTTATTGAGCCGCAATAAAAACGCATGACGCTTTAAAATCACTTGCGATGCGCATGCGCATTTTTCACTGGGTCTTACCCAAGGCGACCTAAATACAAGGCCATGCAGCCCAATAAAGGCAGAAATTTGCTTAGGCTGAAATTTATACTTACAGTCTGAATGCAGTACTGGTTCATTCGAGTATGGTACCGGTACTACTGTACTACAGTACTAGACTGCAGGAATGTACAGCAACAACCAACAACTCCGCACTGCCTGACTTCAGCAAGTGTATTCTGCTGTTTGTATAGAGGTCGCCTTGGTCTTACCTCGTATGACCTGGTATGACCTCGTCTTTACGTCTCCAGCAGTGCCCACTGAATCTTAATCTGTGTTCAGGGAGAGTGGTTTCTCATCTGCCCTTAGTAGTCATTGTGTAGCAAACCATCAATTATTCGGTGTCCATTCAAGTGATTTCGTCAGTGTCCAGGTCATACCCCCTTAGAAAAGTACACTTTCCACTGTGGCTCGAAAGAACTTAGTCTTCAGGTGCCTGGAGAGATCTGATTTCCAGATGGTATCCATTTTTGATAGAGCTGCCCAAGCCTTTGCTTTACTAACTTCTATGTCGTTCTTGCTACTCTCTATCCATGGCCCAAGGTACTGGAAGTCGTCAACCTTCCTTAGTTGAATATTATCAATTGTTGTCAAGTTTCCATTAACATTAAAAGTCATGAATTCGGTCTTGGTAGCATTTATATGCAATCCAACCTCCTTAGCAGCCCTATCTACTTATTCATTATAAGATGTGCATCTGCTAGCATATTAGAGAGCAGGGCGATGTCATCCGCAAAGTCGGTGTCTGTGACTGTAATTGCCGGATATCTACTACTTCTGCGTTCTTGTAGTGTGAATCCCAGATCTTCACACTTTGTGGCCGTCCTCATTGCATAATCCAGTACAATAACGAATAGTAATGGCGCCAATGTGTTACCTTGCAGTACGCCAGCCAGGGTTGAAAAGAACTCAGTTTCACCATCTTGTGAGAGTACCTGAGGTTCTGTGTCACAATATAATAATCCAATGCCAGCCACAATTACCTCTAGTATTCCATAAGCTCTTAGGATTTCCAGCATTTTACCTCTATGGATTGAGTCGAATGTTTCTTGATGTCCACAAAAGTCATGACTGCGGGGAGATTCTATGACTTAATTCCCTCAATCAGTCTACGTAGCGCAAGTACAGTATCTGAGCTATTGTTGATCTACTTGGTCGAAATCCGTTTTGGCCCTTACGCAGCAGTTTCTCCATGTGAGGTATAATTCTCTATTGGATCATTTTATTGTATATTTTGGCAGCCACCACAAGCAGACAGATCCCACGATAGGTTGTACAGTAGGTACACCGAGGTCTCCTTTCTTAGGGAGAGGCTTTAGTTGACCTTTAGTCCAAATTGGTGGTGGCATTTCCCCTTTCATTTCCCCTTGACAGAGAGAGATATTAAATGGCGGGACAGGGGGGGGGGGGGGGGGGGGCATTACTGCAAGCAACACCAGTCTGAAGATTTCGTTGCTGCTTGGAGGGGTTTCTCAAATAATGGTTTCCACACACCAAGGCCACCTAAACAACAGACAAACAGAGAGGTGGATTACGACCGTTTACTTCCGTTTACACCTGGCTTCCAACTACCCATTTACAACTCATTACGACTATGATTACAACTTTTACAACTAGACAATTTGGTTGTAAAATATAATTACAACCTTTACAACCACCATTGGCAAGCTATGTGTCAGCTGTAATCTGGTCGTTTTCAGTCGTATTCTAGTCGTAAAAAGCGTTGGCAGGCTGATTTTAGTACTGCAGATGGCAATGGCAATGGGGTATTGCGGTTAGGGAAGGGGAGGGAATAATTATGTTGAGATTATTGCATTTCTAAATTAGAATCTTGAGGGAGAGTATTTTTGTATTGTTGCCTACGGAGGTGTGAAAAATCGATTACACTACCCCCCCATGGCAAATTTGGAAAAAATGTGAAAAAATTGGGATAAAAAGGAAAAGATTTTGGGCCAAGATTTTGAAAAATAGTTTTTGTCCTAAAAAAAATAAACTGCACTGCGTGAGTGCCTGGTGTTTGCAAAAAAACTGACCAAAAAATATACGTGGTTTCTGTTTGAGATTATCTAAATACACAGCACAAATAATTATGGTTCTCTCCCAGAGGTAATTCATAAATCAACATTAAAATGAAATTTCCTTTACCACACAAACGAGACAACGTTACTGCCTTGTTCCACGAAGGGAACTATAGATGCAATCGATTATATATATATATATATATATATATATGGTCCTAAATATTATGACACGGCCTAGAGTTCAATCTAGTTCTAGCCATCGGATTCCTACTCATTATCGAGTTTGTATTATGCAGAATGATTTCAGAAATGTCAAGTTGGGGCTGATCTTTACTCCCATCATTATATCGAGTTTGAGGGGGATGGAGTGGTAGACATTTACCAATGTTAATCTGAAACTATCACTGCGGGTTCTTTTTCATTGTTCTTTCATCAATGATGTCATATCGATCGTTGGCTGTCATTCGCTCGAGGGAATCACCACCACCGTAGCCCACTCTCTTCCTCGCTCCGAGCATAACAAGACCTAAGCTCCTCCCAAGGAATAAATTCCAGGGGAAGAAAAAGGCCCCAGAAAAAGTTGGGAAGCAAGCCTCTATCCCTCCTCCATGCCGTCCGACTCGAGTAGATCGGCCCATTCTAGAACCAGCGTATTGGTTTTTCTCAGGATACTGTCAAGGAGCAAGAGTCGATCCCAGTCCCGGCCTCTGAGATTTGAAGGAAGTACGACCTCAGGGTGGGGGACGTAGTTCATCTCCCAATCCATACCCATTCCATCTGTCAACCAAACCCAAGGTGTTCCGGGGATATACTGGAGCAGCCAGGTTTGCACAGCTATTGGTCCGACCTTGGGGTAAGTCGCCGTGTGCATAAGTGCTTTGTATATGAATCGATATTGGTTGGAGGTATCTCTAACCCAAAGGGATGAAGGGGAAGGTGAAGACGCTTGCTCGTAGATCATATCGCTCATTTGTTCCCGCTTTCTCTAACCTCCATTTCAATTCCGAGTGGTGACTAGCGAGGTACACGAGCTCTTCATAACCAGCTATCTGTTCCACGTTGGTTAAGTCGGCCCAACACTCCCAGCTTTTGGTGCATTGTCCCTCAATCTTTACTTTGGTTACTCCCCTCTTATTGGGTTCCATACCAGGGGGTTTCCAGAAGTTTTCGCCATTTCTGCTAACAACGCAGTAGTTTCGGAGTGGAAGAGGGACCAACTTATTTAATTTGCAGAAAGTCCATCGTACCCCATAAGATTGTTACTGCGCAACTCTTACAGTCATTTGATTAGATTTTGTTGAGTAGACTTTTTCAACCTTGCCCTGTATCGTTTGGTGTAGTTTAGATCCTTGGAGGCGTTTGGTTCTTCCGGGAGTTGGAGGTTAACAACATCCTCCTCCCACTCGACCTGGAACTTGTTAAAGGTTGTCCTGATGTCGATGGGGTCCATTGACTCAGTATAGTCTTCATTCATCCCTTTAACGTTGGCATACTTCTCTGGCTGCGGATAGACGAAGTTGTCAACAAACACGGCGGGGGGAATCAAAGTATGATCCTTGCTGATCTCTGGTTTATATTGGTCTGGTACTGTAGGTATTTAACCAGGGAGAGGGAAGTTTAAAACTGAAAAACTGGAATGTTCGGGAATATATGAAAGTTTATATTGAGTTCTGGCAATGCACTCACTCGTTCCAGGTCGGAGCAGTCTAAGTCAAACGGTATCTCGACATCCGGAGCCTTCCAAGGTTGCTCTCTAGTTATAGTCCATTATATCGCAGTTACAGGATGCGCTTCAGGCTCGCGAGGTGGCTCGGCCACTGGCTCATGCCTCCACTGTTGCTTATTGGATTGTGGTGGAGCAGGGCTCGTGGAGGGGAGGCTTTCCTCTTCTAACAAGACGTCATAACGTCTCTTAGAAGATTCCAACACCCTCCTGCCTCTGTAGCAGTAGTTTCTTCGCTGCAGGAAGCTCGGATAGCTGCTATCCTTGTATGCACTCCTGTTTAACAATGTATTGTCCCGCTTCGCGTTATGACTTTGAATTTGGGTTGATGGTATGGTATTTTGGCCTAGGTGTGGTAGGCTGACTTCCCGCCACCAAGTGCCTGACCGCATTTGTCACTGCCGGTATGTTGTACAGCAGTTGGGGTGCGATCGCTACCTTGTTGTCAGCTATCTCCCAAACAGATTTCTTACTTTCGCCAACAGTCAGTACCTTCCATTGGGCTAAGGCTTCATACCCAATGAAGCCATCTAGGGTGGAGGAGGCAAGGAATTTCTTTGTCTTATTATTCAGGATGTCGAAATGCTCGGGGTGTAGGTTAATCATGTCTTTCATGAACAGGAAAACAATGCCGCCCAAAACGAGACTCTCAGTTTTACGGTTTGGCATCTAATTCATATCGCACACCTTCCATAGGGATCCGAGTTCATCCTCCCAGACAGATGGTTTGTGGCCATGGTATTTGCGCTTGTATTTCTGCAGGGCTATGACAGCCTTACCCCCATGGTGGGTTATCATATCCTCACCCCTCAGTATGTAGTAGGGCGGTGCGTTTTTTACTTTTTTTTTTTCCAATGTTCTACCGGTGCACAAAAGTTGTCATCAAGTGGGTCCAAACTTAGTTAAATACCAAAATTTTGATTTTGGGACCAAGGGAAGTAGTGCCACAGGCACATGGCCAGAACCTACTCTTTGGCGCAAGTGACTCTTATTCTCAAATTTGGCGATGGACAACTTTTAGTTCTCCTACTGCATTAATATTATGCTCATTAGAACCACAATGACCTATTTAGTGGGGGTAGACACCATCAAAACAAGCGCAGAACAAAAAGTTCTTGAGATATTGCAAAACATGTTAAGTATGTCATAAGTCAACATGAGTGCCTTAATGATTTATATACAAATATGAAAAAAACATGTTACTTCTAATTATCTTAAAGCATCAAAAATATACACATCACTGCAACGAATTGATTTAGTGTATACAGACACCTATAAAATTAAAGAGTAGTGATTAATTCACTATAGTTTTTGTACAAAATGTGTGGAATGGGTTAACTAAATATCAAGTATTAATTGGTGGACATAGTCTTGACATTTTGTAAAATAACTCAAGAAGTAATTCTTTCTTCCTTGAGATAATTCAAATTATAATTTTTAGTGTTTTTGTCCATATCGCATCAAGGCGGTAATGTGGACTTGTCCTGGACTTCACATTTTCTGCGATATCTCAAGAAGGTGTCTACCCCCACAAAATCGGTCATTGCGGTTCAAATGAGCATAATATTAATGCAGTAGGAGAACTCAAAGTTGGCTATTGCAAAAATTGAGAATAATCATCATTTGCGCCAAATGGTAGGTTCTGCCATTAGGTGCCTGTGGCACTAGTTCCCTTAATCCAAAAATTAAAATTTTGATATCTAACTAAGTTTTGACCCATTTGATGACATTTGATGAATGCAGGAAGTTCTTTCTTGAGTCATTGATCTTTCATTAATGTGTTATATTGTTATAAATTTCATTGTGGTGCATCACGAAGGCTCAACATTTCAACCCCCTTGGGATCCATCAAGATATCGATGAAATTTAGAGAAATTTAAATTTTTTTGCCTTAATTTTTTACCAATTGGCAACTTTTGCACACCAGTAGAAGAACAATGAAATCGAAAAAATAAAAACTCACTGCCCTAATATGTAGGCCATCATCCCTGTGCCAACTTTAAAGTCATCCATGTTAACATCGTCATCCCGGGGGGCCACGAGATCAATCATTTCCTGACTATAAATACCGAGTCTGATTGAGGTATAAACGATTTTCTGTACGTCTACAACGGGAGTTATAGGGGAAACAAAACCACTGTTGAAATCTCGAAGGAGGTCTGCTCCATTCCCAGTACCGATTTGAATAACCTGTTCTATCAGTAACAGTCTAACTAAGGTTTCCGGTGGGCATTTTCCTCGTGCCCAGTTTTCAAGAAGTCAAAAATCAACATCCGTCCCATTACTGGTGAGCTATTCTGGACGAGTGATGGCTGGGCCTCTGCTTGTTCCTCGACCAATCCTACAACCGAGCGAACTTGGGAGCAAACTTTATCGTACCGGTATATTGTTGCTGCATATCGGCTTGCAGTGGACCGCCACATAGGTCGAGCTGTCTGATTATCTCCTTCTCCTTATCCCGTTGCTGGTCCTTTAGGATTTGCTTTTTAACCTTATTGCTAATCGGTCTGTCCAGATGGTTTTCATTATCATAAATAAACATCCCATACCGGAGGACTTCATCGACTAAGAACTGCCAGAGAGATTTATCCTCCCCTTTCTTGGCGATACAGGTGACACCCTTTTCACTCTCTGGTAAACCCACAGTTTTTAAATCTTTGGGATGGAAGTGACCGTTCTTATCGGCACTGCTAATACGCATTGGGAGCAGGAAATTACGGGCCTTACTCGAAAGGGCGGGGTAGCTCAGTTGGTTGAGTGCCGGGTCTGCAATCTAATAGTTGTAGGTTCAGCCCCGCCAGGGTCCACTCAGCCTTTCATCCACTGGGGTCGATAAAATGCGTACCAGTTAAATAACTGGGAGCAAATCTTAGGATAGGAGTAGCACCCACCCTTACCCTTGGGTAGCAGCTATCGAAAGAGGAGCCTTCGGGTCGCCTCCGGCTTCGGCCGACTGTTTGCTTTTTTTTTTATAATTGGCCCCTCCCTTATAACGCAATACCACAATGATTGACAGATATACCCTTAAACCCCACTAGTACCAGGCGTGGCCCCGCGTGGTAAAGTGAGAATAAGGTAACCAGCAGCACTTTGTGATAAAAACGTAAAAGGGGCCTAGAAAGAATCATGCATTCATTCATTACAAAATAACCATTTATCATAGCCAGATTATGTCGAATGAACCTGTACATTTGGCTCTAGGCCTATTATAATCGTAGGCAGCAGCATTAGGTGGCGTGATTTGAGGTCATCGGTCATTTGACAAAGGGGTCTCGAGTTTATCAACAGTTCAACTTCCGCCAACATAGTTCGGAATGTTTCTTCAGTGATAACTTGGTGGTGTAAGTTTCTATCTGTTTTTCGAGTAGTTCTAATTAGGCATTCGGTTATCCCATTTTGGTGACTTACTTTGGGTGCTGACCATTCCTAGGTTCCTTCTGGCCGGAATTCAGCCATACTGCCCATGTATTTTGCCATGGTCACCATATCCTGCAGCTGATTCTGGGTGCCCATAAAGTGAGTTCCTTGGGCCGAATACAATATTGAAACATTTCCATATCGACAGATGAATCTTCTCAGCACTAGAATCAGTACGTCAGATGAATAATCCACCACTAAATCCAGCGCCACAGCACGAAACACGTAAATATCACTCAGTAGCGTTTGACTTCCACAATGCCGCGCATTAGAGTTATGGGTCCAAACAAATCTACTCCACAATAGGTAAATGGTGGGTCATACATTTGCATTCTATTCCATGGTAGCAAGGCCATTCGCTGTGAGCCTGCTTTACCCCATTTCCTCTGGCATTTTACGCAGGTGCGTATTACACGTTTTACTTTGGAACTTAATTTGACTACCCAGAAGCATTGTCGCACCTTATGTGAGGTGTAGTCAAAACCCTGGTGGGATATATCTTGATGTGCCCCTCTGAAAATCACTGTTGTAATCGGCGACTCATCTGGCAACAATATAGGGAACTTCTCATTGTAATCCAGTTCCGTATATAGGAATCTTGTGTAACATCTAATGACCCCAAGGGGGTCATGAAACAAGCACAATTTTCTCAACGGATTGCTTCTAACCAGTTTGATGTTTCTTTCCAAATCATTTATAGTTGCTGCAAAATGCTTGACTTGCAGATGTTTCATTATGATTGTAAACGCTATTTCTTTATAGTCCACTCTAATCAGTTGGAATCTTATAGAGTTATTCCATTTGCGTCGGGCGTTGAAAAGTATCTTATCCTGTAGGATCATTAGGCTTCCAAGCCTGTACACATTAATATTGAAGGAACCATTTCCGGCTGGAACTTTATATATAGGATGTTCACTATCTGCCGCCGTTCCAACCATTACGGTATATGCCGTAACTTCCTTCTCTTTGTAAGGTTTATAGTCGTCCACCTCTTCCGGTTTCTTCCTTGTATGGGGACCACAGACAATTTTTAAAGGCCACTCCCTATCAGGAAGTTTAAGGAAGTCTGGTCCATAGAACCAGAAGTTGTGGAACCTTGTCATAAACTCTTCCAGGAATAATCCATGGCTTGCACAGTCCACTGGGTTCAGTTCTGTAGGAACATATCTCCATTGTCTTATTTCGGTGAACCTTATTACTTCCTCTATCCAGTTTGCTACTAAGGTTACAAAGCATCTTGATTTATTTGATAGTTGACATAGTACCACCTCTGAATCCGAATAGAAGTAATTCCGGTCGATTTTCAGTTCCAACTCAATGATGACTTCTGCGTGCTCTAGTACCGCTGCTGATAACTCCATCCTGGAAACCGTCTGTGTGGATATGGGTGTGGGTCTCATTCTAGAATAATATATGAGCCTAGTTTGAATAGGCTTCTCCTCCCCACCCACATAACGCAGGTACGAAACGGTGCCACAACCGGATTTGTTGGCATCGCAGAATTGATGTAACTTTTATATTGGAGTATCTGGGATTTCAGGGAAGTACAGGCGGGGAATCTGTAACTCTGTAAGGATTTCTAGTTGGGAAGTCCACTTTATACAGTCGGATAACAAAGTTGGTGGTAGTTGTTTATCCTATTCCAATTTGTTGATCCTACATTTTTCTGTAATATGATCTTTCCTTATAGCGCAATTTCTGCAACCATCCCTAGTGGATCGTAGATGGACATTATGATGGAAAGAATTGTCCTCTTCGCGACTCATTCTTGGTTGACCACCATCTACGATTTGAGTGCGATGGTGAATACATCTTCCTCAGGCCACCATTTTACTTCCAATGCATGTATCAACGGCAGTTCGTCCAAATCCAGATCAAGGACTCCTTTGGCCACTTTGTCAGAAGGCAGCATGGAGGGTGGCCCCGGCTGATAATTTATGGGAATAATCGTCATGTATGGCAGACAAATCCTTGACCTACACAAATTACATTACTGTGTATCCACTGGAGTCATATTGATGTTGTACATACATACCCAATACATTGGCGCGTAGACACACACACACCCCATACTTACAATTACAAACGTTGCTTGTTGCTATTTTATGGAGTCACGGTCATATATTGTATATAATAGTGATTTTTAATGCTATCCATGTAAGTTTTTAGTTTTCGTATTTGTTTTAGAGTAATGAGAGATGTGTTCGCGCTTTCAGACCTTTGGCAGTTTAATCCGCCAAATTAAGATGTCTTCTAGATATTAAATCGCTTTTTAGCCTATGACAAGTATTTGATTCACTACACTAGTCGAAACCAATCTGTGCGCGATCATTCACCCGCTGGATATTCCCGGGAGATTGGGTTCGACGGTTTAATTTTATTGCTATGTAAGCCTAATGTATTATTCGACTGACAGTATTATATAATCTCTGACAATATTATTCACCTTAGGGAATATTAACAGTTCCTTTAGGACGTGGCGCTTTATTTATATAAACAGAGTTATGACTTAAACTACTCACAACGATATGGCTTAATTATAATTCACATATATGGCGCATTCTTTAGGAAATGCTTCTTTAACAGACTCACTCGTACACAATGCTGCACAATACTGCACACTAATCTGCCAATCTTCACTGATTTTAGTCACATATAAAAGGAACACAGACTGACTCATGTAGGGTCTATCAAATAACATTAGATTCACTTCAAACCACTTTAACATAAGTCACAATCGTTATAGGTAACCTTTCTCTCTTACCTTCGGTATATCAAGAATATTGGGTTTTCGGGGTTATTTCTCGTTATTCCAATATAATAATTCATCAACCAATATAATGAATAACCGACAACAAATAGCAGTATACAGTATTGATTGAGCAGGTAATTTTTAGCAGTTTCAGCAGTTATTAAAAGCCGTGTGTCAGCAGTTATTAAAAGCCGTGTACAGTTGCAGTTAAAGGATATATGTCCTTATAATTAAACCTACTAGTGTTGAGCTAAAAAGCAGAAAGCACAAAACACTACAAAGCCGTTCTTTCGTGGCTTTGAAAAACTCGTGACTACTACTCTATACGAGGATACCAACTACCCTTATTCCACGAAGCTCCCGTTCAACACAGAGAAAGAGCAGTGAGATAGGAAAATTTCAGTTCAGTAGCTCTGTGATAGGTCAAAATCAAGGCTAACTCAAATTCTATTGGGAGATACAAAAACAAGGCTATGACGCAACCTTTCTAGGCTGGTTGGCCGATTAAACAGAGCCCAGATACCTGCGTACAGCAAATCAGCCAATAAGCTGGTAGCTTGCGCTATTCGAGTTATAGATCCCCTTTTAGAGTATTCAGCGACTGGGGGGGAACTGGTTAGCAAGGCAAACGAATCAGTTATCCCACAAAAGCTTTTACACCGCTCCCAGAAAATGGGATTTAAGTCTATAAAATATACAAAATCACAATTTCTAATATACATAAATACTCTAAACAGTTAGTCTTTCTTGCGCGGACGGCGTTTATGCAGTTTTTTAAAGCTAGCCAGAGTCATTTTCTCTTTGGGGGAAGCCACTTTACTAGGAGGGCCATAACTCCTGGGTGAAGGGTGCAATATGATTGCATTACAAGGTTTGGGTTTACGGTCGGTGTCTCGTCCATTTCGATATGCTTCTCCTCGAGCTGATTTTCCTCCGCTTGTCATGGGATACGTTCGTCCAAAACTCTCGCAGAGAATAGGATCGTCCAAGTTCGATAACTTCTTAGAGATTCTGGATTTCCCAATCGAATTGAGATAAGGCCAATTCGTTTATCGATTGGACTTACTGTTATAACTTACGTTTATCTGAACAAACGCAGGTTTCTTTTTTGATCTTTATAGAATAGGGTTTAACTCGTTTCGTACAACGCTCTCCTTCACCTTGATGAAGGGTTGTATCGCGTTAAACGGGACGACCATACGGTTGGATAGTGATATTAGGTGTCTGCGTCATAATCCGGCTAGGTAAGATGGGCGGCTAGCTAGAAATCACTGTCGGAGTGTTACCGATTAATTGTTAGGGTAGCACTAGATCTTGAACAGTGAATACCGTCCGCGAGGATCCGCGACACCACCAGGATCGCAGGTCTGAGGTCCAACTAAGGAATGAGGAGGTTTGACCGAGTATTCCGGGACTCTGATCGTAGGTTTACTCCAGGATCGTTCGAGCCGAGTGAGCATAGGTGATACGTCAACAAGTTTCGGTTTACGTGGATGTTTATGTCTTTCCGTTTATTAGTTGGGTCTAGGGCATTTATCGTAATAATACCAAAGACGCACGTCTGGTAGGGTAAACGCGGGTGATATTTATTTGTTGTTACAATGCTTCTATCAAGAATTCCAAATATACGTTGGAGTTACCGCGTCCATTTGTTTCTTTAGTGTCTTTTCTTTCGAGTCGATTTCGAATAGAATTTTCGCATTCGAATTTCAGTTTATGGTTCCGACTCCGCTGGGCAGGATATATAGTCGACATAGTCTGTATTGTGTAAATCGATAGGATGACCAGTAGTTAAGAAGCCCGTATACGTACCATTACGCTGCGTATATCGAGCAGCGAATTTTCTATAGTCCAACTCACGCGAGAGCTGCACTTGGGACATTGTCGGTTCGATATAACGACCATCGTCCTCCGCAGCAGTTGGACTAACGTCGCCGCGTATTAAGCTATCAACAAACGCTTGTAAAAGTAGAGTATATCGCTCCCTGATACCAAGACCATCTTCTATCAACTCCGTCATATCTGCTATATATGAGTTTATCCATATTATAAGGAGTTTATATTTAGGCGAGCGGACGTCGCTGCCTACCCCAATCAACCCCCGGACAGTGCGAGATCCTCAGCGCCGATGTGTTGTCGCCGCTGTACTTTCGCCAACGACGTAGCCGTACAAAGACAACGACAACCGGCACAAGTCACTCAACTGTCCGTCCCAAAGGCTTAGATGTACTTCAGGTTTTCCTTGGAGAGTTAGGTTACTTTCACGATTGTGACTAGCTACTGTAAACACACTTTAGCAGTAACATTCACCTATAAACTCACAAATACCACACAACTGGTCACAACTACACACATTCGGGCCATTTGTCCGTTAGTCAATGCCTTCCAGAATGTCACTGTATTATTATGTATCCTTGGATACTATCAGTGCACTATTTATTCCTTATGCTATTCAATGGGACAAGCTTTCTATTGTTCTCTTAACTCAATTCTAATTCTAGCGTGGTTGTTGCTATGGTGACATTATGCAAAGCTAGCGGTAGAATTAGGGTAATTCCAATGCATACAGATCTGGGATGTTATTTAATAGTATTCTTTAATAGTCAATGTTCTGTTTTATACATGACTTTATGAATTTTATCGGCTATTGACTATGTTTGGGAGACTTTCACACACTCATACGCATGATAAGATAAATCTCCGCTCCCTTGATCTATTAATTAATGGAATTTTGGGAACTTTATAAATTGCGTAAAAATGGCAATTTATTAAATTCATTAAAAGGCATGAATTTAAATTTATTCCCTGAAATTTTATTATTTGATAATTAAATGGACATATTTTGATTCTAGAACATGTCTAGGGACACAAGATCCTTAATTCTATGACAATTGTCTTTTTTAAGAATATCGGTAAATGCTACGATATCTTAATTGACTAGAATTGTTGAAGGATCTGAATTTTACAGATTTTGATTTATTAGATTTGTAAATATTAAATAATTAATATTTGAGATGGGCACCGATTTATTCCAGAACTTGTCTGGGGACGTTAACCACTGATTCTAGAATTTGTCTTTCAAGTATATCGGTGGGTGCCGCGATATCTTAATCGACTAGAATTACAGATGGTCAAAGGGTTTAACAGATTTATTTTGCGTTATACGCTACTGTTAAAGGGACATCACGCTACTATATGTATTATTTAATATACGGTATGAGAGCAATATCGCACGAAGCAATGTCAGTGTGAAGAGGCAAGTCGTTTCCAAGGTCTACCCAGAGCTTGGTTTAGCCGAGACACGAGGATCTGAACTTTGCATTCCTAATACTCTGCCTACCAATAATACTTAAATATAGTAGTGGCTTTATTGTACATTAATAAGTACGGACATTTCATCTTACTGTAGTTACGTATTTATAATAGAATACGGGCAGTAAGGAAAAAGAAAAATAATTATTTCTTCGCCGTCTCACTAAATATAATATAAGTAATTACGTACGTAATAAACACGAACATATTGCACTATTCTACAAAATAATCGCTAAATAATATTCTACTAAATTAAATAAAACGATTAAAATAAAATTACATAGTAATACATACATAAATATAAAAATAATAATATAATATAAAATAATCGAGTCACACGCCCACTCCGAACGATATTAAGTTGGGGAGTCCCTAGATGTCGGTTGGATTAGGGAAGTGGTCGTGGGAAGAGTTTCTTGCCTTCCATAGTTTCCGGAGAGCTCTCTGTCTCTTTCCAGTAAACATAAACGACCCACTGGGCGATTGAGCTGTTGAGTCTCAAAGACTATCCCTGGTTTCTTAAAGTTCCGCCGCATGACGACGAGTTCTACTGATCGCACCAAACCATCGCTCGAGATATAAGTCTCGATGATACGTCCTGTTTGCCATCGCTTACGTGGGAGATCGGGGTCCACAATAAGCACCATGTCTCCAGCGCTGACGTTTTCTTGCTGCGCAAACCACTTAGTTCGAAGTTGTAGAGTGGGCAGGTAATGTTTCTCGAAATGGTCAGCGAAACGACGGGATAGCAACTGCATAAGTTGCCAGGTTCGACGGCAGTACTCGTCTCCATCTGTGATCTCCGATCGTGGGAGCATGGCTACGGGTTTCTTCAGTAGAAAGTGCGCGGGTGTTAGCGCTTCCAGGGAATCAGGATTTGAAGAGACTGGCATAAGCGGTCTTTCGTTGAGATAGGCGGCGATTTCCTCCAGTAACGTCCGCAATAGTTCGTCGGTGAGATAAGCGCGACAAGGTACAATAAAGTGGAACGCAGTCTTCACGCTCCTAATCAATCTCTCCCAACTTCCTCCCCACCAAGGGGCGTCGGCGGCGTTGAAGGTCCAGCTAGACGCTGTTATCCTTAGCTGATCGTCCACCTGTCTTTTGTTCCAGTCCTTTACGTAAGCTTGAATTTCGTTGTTGGCGCCAATGAAGTTCGTTCCCTTATCCGATCTCATCGTGTTACTGGTTCCGAAGCGAGCGATCTGTGGTCGTAAACTCAACACGAAGCTGTTGGTGGATAGATCGTTTACCATATCGAGATGGATAGCTCTACAAGTCATACAAACGAAGATGACACACCATCTCTTGACTATAGTCCGGGCACGATATACTTCAATAGGGCCAAATAAATCCACACCGGTATTAGTAAAGGGTGGTTCATAGAAGCTTACTCTTTCCCTAGGTAATTCTGCCTCTCGCTGTGTTAAAGGAAAACTGAATGCTTTCCTACAGGGTATGCAGTTCCTAAGAACTTGGTTCAGAGCCCTATGGGGTTTATAAAAATAGTAGCGAGTTCGGATTTCGCTCAGAACTCGTTCTCTACCAGCATGGTACAGTTTGCTATGAACATCTACAATCATCTTGATTTGTATGTCAAGATTTCTAATGAGTATGGGAAACTTAGTGTCAAAGGATAATGGGGCGTTGGTGAGCCGGCCTCCAACACGTATTAACCCATCTATCATGGTACTAGAGAAGCGATCCCTTAAGCGCATCTGTGGATTTCTTAACAACAGGAAATACTTATCGGAATCCTCATAGCATTGTAGGAGTCTCAGCATCTGTTTGTTGGTTTCATCATGCTCCTGGTAACTGATCTTCTCCTTTAGAAACCTGTCGGATATCTTGTATTTAGGAAGATCTTTAACAACATGGACTCGTGCAGATGTTGATGGAGCATCATCACTATTGGTCTTTGTTCCGGAGTAACGATGATGAAAACATCGTTTTAAATAGGTGACGGCTTTACAGAGCCGATTCCAGGAGCTGTAGTGACGTATCGCTCTCTGCAAGAGAGGTGAGAGTCCTTGTGCGATATCTGGTATTCCAGATTTCCAATCCTTGTCACGGATTTCCAAGACTTCTTTATCCGTGGCGGTGGGTTTCTGATCCAAAGCATCCTCTCCGGAAGTAAATAATACAGATAGATGAACCGCAGGTTTAAACAACTTCGATTTACTCGCTCGAGTTTTGGGTTTAACTTTATCCGCTCCCTTGGCCTGTCTGATCTCTGCTGTTGTGAGATGGGGAGGCCATTCTTCTTCTTCTCTGTAGAGAAAGTCGGGTCCTCCTAACCATTCGGGAGTATTTACCAATTCCTTTGGAGTCGCTCCTCGGGACGCGATGTCTGCTGGATTAATCGTTCCGGGGCAATGTCTCCATTGGTCCATCGTCGTGCGACTAAGTATGATGGCTACCCTGTTGGTAACGAAGACGCTGAACTGACAGACTTCATTGGTTATATACTCTAACACGAGTAAAGCGTCGGTCCAATAGACAGTCTTCTCTAATGGATAGTCAATCTGTTCGGTTACATTCCGGCCGATGGCTGTAGCGTATAGAGCCGCTTTTAACTCCGCTCGAGGAACTTTCAACTTGTTGTTGATTAATGCCTTAGAAGTAACCAGGGCGACTTTGATTCCCTCCGGAGTTTCCACTCTTAGATAGGCTACTATACCTATTCCCATATCGCTGGCGTCTCCAAACACATGGAGTTGATAGGAATACGTAGGGAGAACATGACCAAAATATGAACGGGAAATTATAAAATCTTCGATAGCCGGCAGAGAATCTTCCCATTCCATCCACTTCTTCAATAATTCTCCCTTAAGTGGATCGTCCCATGAGTGGTTTTCAAGCCACATTTGTTGTACCAAACTTCGAGCAATCAATATAACTGGGCTAATAAATCCCAATGGATCGAAATAAGTGCTCAGTATACTTAAGCAAATCCGTTTGGTTCGAACTGGATTATCTCGCTGTTTTAGCTGGAAAAACAGGATATCTCGCTCTGTGTCCCATTTCAAGCCGAGTGTCTTGGTCTCTGGCAGATCATCTTTGATCAAATCGAGATCTTTCGCTCCTCGATCTTCCGCAGGGATCGACTCCAGAAACTCACGGGAGTTGCTGGTGAATTTGGTTAATCGAAATCCACCTCTTTTTAAGCACTCTACCGTTCCCTTAGCGACATCAATGGCTTCCTCAACTGATGGGAGGGACTTCAGATTGTCGTCCATGTATATGTCTCTCTTGATGTTGTCGATCACTTCCTTAGAGAATGCCTCTCGGTTGTCCTCTGCAGTAGTACGCACTACCGAACAGGCGTTGGAAGGGCTTGAGATTATCCCAAAGGCCTGGATGGTCATCCAGTACTCCACCGGTTTCTGGTTGAGGTCTCCTTCGGGCCACCACAGAAATCGTAGACTATCTCGATCTCTATCTAACACCTTGACTTGTAAGAACATGCCTTCTATATCGGAGGCGAAAGCAATCGAATATTGTCTCAATCTTAAAAGAATTCCCAACAAAGATTGAAGCAAGTTGGGTCCGGGTAACAATTCAGAGTTAAGGGATTGACCCATGTAAAGAGCGGAGCCATCAAACACTACTCTCACTTCGTGTGGCTTACCGGGTTTAGGAACGTAATGGTGAGTTAAGTAATACGTTCTTTCAGTCACAGATGTTTCTTCCGGTACTCTCTCCGCGTATCCCTTACTAATAAATTTCTCCAGCTGTGTTTGATACATTGCTTTAGCTGAAGAATTAGCCGTAAGGCGTCGATGGAGTTGCGCGATTCTTTTTTCCGCTAAGGGTCTATTATTGATGAACTTCGGTTCTTTCTTGCGGAAAGGTAGACCGACTTCATACCTACCTTGATCTTTGAGGAAACGTGTGGTTGTCTCTTGGATCTGCTTGGCCCTTTCCTCTTCCACCGACAAGGCTTTATCGTAGGAATTGGGCTCTACCGCCTCTTGCGTAAAGAATCTTACGGCATGTTCATCTCGAGTCTTGGCATTGCAACGCTCAATGACGTCATTTAATTCGTCGTTATAAGCTTCTCGTTCAGATGGATAGAGAAGTTGACATAAGTTAACTTGGTTTTGCCAAGCCTCGTTTTCCTTAAGAAGATCGATGGTATTCTCCTCATCAAAAAGCTGGTGAACATCGTCGTTATCTGAGGAGTATGGAATTCCCTCAGGTGAATCGTCTCCTTCACTAGTATCATCTTCCCATTCACTCACCTGGCAGACGCGCTCTTGCGGTAGTCTTTCTTTGAGTGTTCTACGGGAAGGGCCAGTAAAGTACCAACCTACTCTAGTTCTTACCGCATAGGTCTGTAGTGGCTGTGGTTGAGCAGGCCGTTTCTCCAATGTCTCCAGCGCCTCATGCGCGTTTTGGCCGATGAGTATTTGTACTCCAGGATAATCAGTCTGGAATCGAGGTATGTTAAGATGTTGGATGCTCTCATCCTCGTCCCAATTATAAAGGTCTGCTTGAGTAGTAGCGAAGTTCTTTATAGCCACCATTTTCACTGACCTTATGCTATGTTCTCCTAGTTCGTCCTGGGGGGTGGACAACGCTCCTACATAATAATCCGCTGTGATTGTAGATTTCCAAACTTGCATAATGCCGGACATGTTGAGCTTAGTTTGGAACTTGGGTTGTCCAGCAAATATATCTTCGGCTAGCTCTTTGTCGATGAATGTTCCTGTGCTGCCGGAGTCCAGGAGGGCGTTCACTACATAACTCCGTTTAGGTCCGTGAACCCTTACCTGCACCACAGGAAACTCTCGGATCCCTACATTGGAAGATGGCTCTTTCCAAGATGGTTGTCGCTCAGAAGTAGTTAGAGTAAAGTCGTTGTCTGTATCTTTTTCATATGTGAGTGCTCGATACACTGCGGTATTTATCATGTAACAGGATTCGTTTTCGTCGGAGAACTCGTCTGTATAGAATCCTTCCATCTCAGATTGATCAGTGTCGTTCACATCACTGAATTGAACATGTAGCTCGGAATCACTTACCTGATTCGGACTATTTCGATCGAATTCAGCGTGCAACAAGATATGATGTTTCGAACCACACTTTGCACACCTTATGTCAGAGAAACAGGTTCGCCGTTGGTGTCCTTGTCTGAGGCAATTATAACATAACCGCTTATCCCACATGACTTCGCGTCTCTCCGTTAATGATTTCTTTAGAAATTCATCACACCTATTCAAATGGTGGGTCCCGTCACACAGCGCACATTTCGGTTTGATGTTACTTACCTTATTCTGAGTCACATTGTGTACACTTGCCTTTTCTTCGGGCTTTCTCACCTGAATTCTCTTGGGAGACGTGGGAGGAGTTTTTCTTATCGGTTCTCTCCTGTCATTTGCTCGAGACTTGAATTTACTTACCTGATCTTTAGGCATTTTATTGACATAATAAGATCTATCAGTGTCTTTCCCGCTATCTTCTCCTTGAGAAGTCTGGCTTTCGCCGTCGTCTGTATAACACACTGGTGTTACCTTTCTCCTAGAGACGGGTTTTTCACTTACCTTGTTTTCCGGTGTCTTCTCTCGGGACTGCTTGAGGAGTTGCAATTTCACTTCTCCATCCAAGAATGACATGAGATCAGCCATGGTAGGGTCTCGTCGTTGTTGTTCCATCATATATAGTACTTTCTTATCCCAGCGTGTGCCTACCCCACCTTTCGGTAAAGTAGAAGCCACAGCTCCAATGACCATAGAACTTTGGTATTCATGAGACTTACCTAACCAATCTAATTGTCTACAGATCTCTTGAATCTCATCGGAAAACTCTATTATCCCACTGCTGATGAACTTTCTGGGCGCTACTAATTTTGCATATAAATACTTAGCGATATTATTCCTATTACCATACCTGATGTTTAGTGTGTCCCAAACTTGTCTTAATCCATCTGGATGTCCAATAAACTTTAACGCCATTAACTTGGGAGATCCTTCCAAGCACTCGATGAGGTATCTAAGTTTTTCTCCATTAGATAGTACAGAGTTCTGTATGTTATCTTTGTAATATTCATTAAAAGGTAACCATTTCATCTCATCTCCATTGAATTTGACTATCTCTCCCACCTTCACCGCTTGCCGGGCTTCGGTTCTAGCCATTTGACGCGTAAAACTTTCTTGGGCCATCGTGTTATTTAATATCGAGTTATCGGTATATAAATTTCTCGGATTATGATCAACTCTATAGGGAATGTCATTATCAACAGGCATATAATTACCCTTAATAGGGTTCACTATAGGAGTTTCGACTTCGCTAGCAGTATATATGCGTGTAGGCTCCACACCTTGCGCATGAGATACTTCAGACCTAACAGGTTGACACATTGTTACTGAGGGTGGTGGTATACCCCTTTGTGTGTTTACTAATTTCGCTTGCGTCCTTCTGGGCTCCTCCCCGAGGCGCACCCATGAGGCGGACGCTGTCCCACTACCCTTGGGGCCAGTCCGACTCCGTTTTTATCAGACCGGGCCGGAGGGTAGCCCGATGCTTCCCGGGTTCAATTTTCAATCCCCCGATCACACCGGCACAGCTCGTCGTGTGTAGCCGAACGGCGACTCAAAGTTCGCCTACTGTCAACTTACTGTGGCCTGACTGTACATTGAGCCAACTCAGAGAGTCAACCGGCGGGTGGACCAGTCGATAGCGATCGAGCATCAAGGTCGCCCTTGAGCCAAACCGACGGTCTTGTCCCATGTGGGCTTGCGCTACCCAGCATGGAATATTGACCGTTTTCACCCGCCTCGCCGGCAGTATTGAGGGGAAGTCGGTTCCACCAACAATACTGACTAGCTTAAAAGCTAAGCTAAGAACAAGTCACCACTTACCAGTCACTGTACACGTGTACTCAATAGATGCTCACGAAATCGAGTACACTACGGTAGACACAAAATCGGACACATACCATGCACACACAGAAGACATAATCGGGAATAGACCAAATCGGGGACAAAATCAGAGGGGACAAAATTGTATCGACTGTTAAAGAGTCGAGAGTATCTTATTTTGCCGTCAGGGCAAAATAACTTTGTGTGCACAAAGTATGCTGGGGCGCAGTAAAGATATGGTCCTACTAATAACCGGTGGTGACTGAACCAACCGGCAAGGTTTCCCACACTCACTCGCAGTGGCCATACACACACTCACGTATACTACGTACACACACAAACCACAGATCACACTATGCCACCACCCCTGCTGTGTACAGGACTGGCAGTACGGCAACAGGCCGACTAGACGGTACCACGGCACCATGTCAATTCATGGTTCGCAAGACACGAGGGCCTTCAGTAACTCCCTTGCACTATACTCGAATATTTAACGTGCCCCCAGACCCTCACGAGCCCGCCGCCGCCTGTTCGCGACACCCCTATAGAGACCTCACCTCTTTGGGTATCGCGTTCGAGCGCGATACTTTGCTGCACTTCTTGCAACTCTAGCCTACTTTCCCTTACTGTGCCCTTGAATTGCTGGACAGTCTCCTGCATCTGCCCGAGCAGGATATCCATCCCCCGCCGTCTCTCGTCCACCCATTCGACCGCCGAAGCGGGAGTCGCCAACGTTGTAGCGGGCGGACGAGGGACAACGGGCGACAAATTATGAATAATTCGCTCGGGGTCCAGGACCTGAACTGTATCCGGGGCAGTTCTACGGGGCACAGGTAGCTTAGTGCTATGCAAAGGGAATTTAGAGGTAGTCTCAGGGAGCACAGGTATGTCTATCACCAAAGGGGTGATTTCAAGAACAGGCCTAATTATTTCAGGCTCATCTACTATAGTAGGGAGTCTTTCTATTTTAATTATTTGGTCTGTGGGCTCTGTACTACCTAAGTTGGTGTTATTTAGTTGCCTTCTAACAGCTGGAGGCAAATCAGGCAATTTCTGACGGTGGAATGTTCTTTTACGTCTGCTTAAACGAGATCTATTTCCTTTGCCTTCAGTATCGGTGGTATCACCTTCCTCAGATGATGTATATCCCTGTCGTTTGGGAGTAGATCGATTCATCATCTGCATATTGCTAGCTGTTAACTGTTTATTTATGCAGTCTTGATTCTCCTGAATGTTTTCCAATTCTAACTGGGTGATTTCTTCAGTCGCTCTCCGTTCTGCTTCTGCTACTGCCTCTGCCACTTTTCTTTCCACTTCGGCCTCTGCCGCTGTCGCCTTTCTTTCCGCTTCGGCCTCTGCCGCTGCCGCCTTTCTTTCCGCTTCGGCTTCTGCCGCTGCCGCCTTTCTTCCCGCTTCTGCCTCTGCCACTGCCGCCTTTCTTTCCGCTTCTGCCGATGCCACTGCTGCTGCTACTGCCGCTGCCTTTCTGTCTTCTATACGTTTTTTCTTAACCCTTTCCTCTTGGTCTCTAGCGATGCGGAGTTGTTCATCGAATTTAGCCTGATTCGCAGCTCTCATTTCCACATCGATGGCATCCAACACAAGCTTGGTTCCTTCACTATTAGGGCTAAGTCCCTCTAACCTTCTCCTCAACTCGTCATTACCTAAAAAACGTTGATAGTCCGACAGATAGATGTCAATGGCATCCCTCTTATGCGGTTTCTCTGCCGTCGCTTCACTTTCCACTTGGGAAAAAGTAGCGTCTGTTGATTCTCCATGGGTTGATCGCTCCTCTAGCTGAGCTTTCAACTGAGCTGTTCCTTGAACCTGGAGATTCACCCTTTGAAACCAAGTCTTTACGGCGACTTGCAACGACGTGTCTTGTCTTTGTTTAGAAGCCTCCTCAAAGGCTGATAAGATTAGCCTGATTCGTAGAATTCTTTCTCTAACTTGATAAAGCAGCAATCCCTGCTCTTGAGGTCCTTGAGGTTGATGAAACAGTTGTTCTTTTAATCGCTCTATAGAGCTGAAGAATCCCTGTGCGTATCCGGCTGCGGACCTCTTCCACACAGCTGGATCGATGGTTTCCTTGGCTACTCCCATCCGGTGTATGTCTTCCCAGGCAGCTTCTGATAAATCAAACGGGAGTCCGGGTCCGGGAAAGTTCCATTGCGACTCAACCATGGACTTCAGTTCTTCCCTTGTGTATCCAGCATAACTATCTCTAGTGGAACGCTGGCTTCTCGCCCAATCGATCTGGTGTTCTTCCACAGCGATCAATAATCTAGTGAGTACGGCTGCAGGAAGGATGAGAAGGGGATCCGAATAAACCTCATCCGTCATCCTTGCTCCGCGTTCGGGTGTCAGTTCTACCGTATCTTCACTACTGGAGCTATCGGGCCGTTGAGAAGTAAGTTCTTGGCTCGCGGGTTGTTGCTGTTCCGCTGCTTCTTGGTCCCGTTTGACCTGAGCTCGAGTGCCTATGATAGACCTACGATGTTGAACCACCCTAGGTTCTTTTATTACTACTGGAGGGATGACTTTCCTCACAGTGGGAGGTGAACTGAACTTACGACTAGACAGTTCTACATCTCTGTCTGAGTCGCAGATAGTTACATCTAATAAACTGTCTGACAGGTTCTGCTTAGTATCAGACATGTTTATGTATACAGTTGAATGTCTACTGCTGTATTACAGTCTGAGCAAGTCTAGTAATTCAGTATTAACTGCTAGCCTAGTAATTAATTACCGATACTGCTACTCAGTGTAGCGTGATATATATAATATATTAGAATACCGGTATGCTTATAGTATATATAACGATTATTACAGACTAGGTTTATCACAGAATACCGGTATAATTTTAGCACAAATATATATAAATATATAATAGGCCTATCGGGAATACCAGTATACAGCTTACAGTTTTGTAGTATATAATTCTGGACTAGAATTAATTACAAGTACCGGTATAATTTCAGCCTAAATTTATAGAAATAAAGATAATAGGCCTATCGTAAATACCGGTATATCAATTATTTTAAATAATTGAATTTCTGAATTTTTAGGGTTACTTGGTTACTTTACTTACTTTATTACCGCTATTTGAGCAGTAGACCAACTGATATGGAGACCTAATGGTTGTATGGTAGGCCTACTATTTATAAATCTTTTGAATTGATTTATAATATATATATACCCTTTAATGGGTTTTGTCAATGTTTGAAATAAATGTTATTATTTCTGGGGAGTAATCACTACACAAAGCGGTGCGCTTTCAGTGAAGTGTTACTTATAGGACACTAAAACAAATAATTCTAATTTACCTAAGTTACTTAATACTACAAATTACGTACAATTCGGGTGAGATTACAATCTCTAAATAAACACAAAAATTTACAAAAAACACAAAAATACGAATTTTTAGGGTAATTTTACAAGAAGTCTACAAACCAGCCTAACAAAGGGTTAGAAATCTGGTTATTACAACGGACAGGGTTCTACGGTATTTGAAAATAATACGTAGTAGTAAATACACTGCGTTGTCCAGATAGAAAAATACCACCGCCTGACGACCTATAGCCGTATCGCTATAGGTTCTACGTTATGTATCACGGAGTGTTCCTACCTAGAAGTTAATAGAGCTAATCGAACGTGCCTATCAACCACTTTACAACACAAATATAATGCCTACACTAATTACTCTCGGAAAGCACTGTACACTAAACCCTAAATTAGGTACGAGTACTTGTACAACAGATAATCAGTAGTTAAATATACTTGAACAGCTAAAAGAACCACGGCATCTGCTGGAGTGACCGATGCACAAAATCACCAGTCTTTACCTACGCCAAGCAGCCCGTGTAGTACCGGGGTTAATTTAACTATAGCGGTATGTATAACAAACACAATTACTGTAGGAACAAACTTGGGGAATATGAATGTTGCGAATAATCGCATAAACTCTGAATAATAAATATTACGCTACGCGTACAAACTACTCAAACAAAATGCAGACCGAACACTGACAGACTACTATCAAGCCTAAACAAACTACGGTATATGCAGACTCCGAAATAATTAGGTAGTATGCGTTCTATCCCAGTAGTACGACTTATTCTTTAATTGGGGGTTTACCTTACAGCATTCGCTGCCCCTACTTCCTAACCGTTCTTTATCGGACAAGTGATCTACACACGCTGCAATCCGTTCAGACCTAACAACAGCCAGACAACTATCCAGCCTACAAATTATCTAAATAAAATTATACGCTACCCGTACAGACTTACACAAACAAAGTACAGACTAAACGATGGCAGACTACTCTCAAGCCTAAATAAACTACAGGACATGCAGACTCCGAAATGATTAGGGAGTATGCGTTCTAACCCAGTAGTACGACTTATTCTTTAGTTGGGGGTTTACCTTACAGCATTCGCTGCCCCTACTTCCTAACCGTACTTAATCGGACAGGTGATCTACACACACTGCAATTCGTTCGGACTTAACAGCAATCAGACAACAGCTCAGCCTACAAATCGTCTGTACAATCTGATCAGGTTTACACGCCTTCTGTTCAATACTGGCTTACAAATAAATAAAACTTGACAGAAATAAGTAAACCATATAAAGGAATAAGGGGTGATCAATCCCTAATCCCTTAACAGCCTACCGGTATGCAACAATCAAATCGAATAATACTAGTGTACTTATACGGAAGTACCGGTTAGGACAGCTAGGCCTACGGACCTACAGAAGTACCGGTTCTGGCAGTTGGACCTACGGACCTACGGCAGTACCGGTTCTGGCAGTTGGGCCTACTGACCTACAGATGTACCGGTTCAGGTTTACTGGTTGACCGGTACTTTCAACTTTATTGCTTACTGCAATAAAGAAGCTATATCCTTTAATGTTCGCGCTTTCAGACCTTTGGCAGTTTAATCCGCCAAATTAAGATGTCTTCTAGATATTAAATCGCTTTTTAGCCTATGACAAGTATTTGATTCACTACACTAGTCGAAACCAATCTGTGCGCGATCATTCACCCGCTGGATATTCCCGGGAGATTGGGTTTGACGGTTTAATTTTATTGCTATGTAAGCCTAATGTATTATTCGACTGACAGTATTATATAATCTCTGACAATATTATTCACCTTAGGGAATATTAACAGTTCCTTTAGGACGTGGCGCTTTATTTATATAAACAGAGTTATGACTTAAACTACTCACAACGATATGGCTTAATTATAATTCACATATATGGCGCATTCTTTAGGAAATGCTTCTTTAACAGACTCACTCGTACACAATGCTGCACAATACTGCACACTAATCTGCCAATCTTCACTGATTTTAGTCACATATAAAAGGAACACAGACTGACTCATGTAGGGTCTATCAAATAACATTAGATTCACTTCAAACCACTTTAACATAAGTCACAATCGTTATAGGTAACTTTTCTCTCTTACCTTCGGTATATCAAGAATATTGGGTTTTCGGGGTTATTTCTCGTTATTCCAATATAATAATTCATCAACCAATATAATGAATAACCGACAACAAATAGCAGTATACAGTATTGATTGAGCAGGTAATTTTTAGCAGTTTCAGCAGTTATTAAAAGCCGTGTGTCAGCAGTTATTAAAAGCCGTGTACAGTTGCAGTTAAAGGATATATGTCCTTATAATTAAACCTACTAGTGTTGAGCTAAAAAGCAGAAAGCACAAAACACTACAAAGCCGTTCTTTCGTGGCTTTGAAAAACTCGTGACTACTACTCTATACGAGGATACCAACTACCCTTATTCCACGAAGCTCCCGTTCAACACAGAGAAAGAGCAGTGAGATAGGAAAATTTCAGTTCAGTAGCTCTGTGATAGGTCAAAATCAAGGCTAACTCAAATTCTATTGGGAGATACAAAAACAAGGCTATGACGCAACCTTTCTAGGCTGGTTGGCCGATTAAACAGAGCCCAGATACCTGCGTACAGCAAATCAGCCAATAAGCTGGTAGCTTGCGCTATTCGAGTTATAGATCCCCTTTTAGAGTATTCAGCGACTGGGGGGGAACTGGTTAGCAAGGCAAACGAATCAGTTATCCCACAAAAGCTTTTACAAGATGCGTTCCAGATTTTTGTAGCACTGACAATTAAACTTTTAAATCCGTAGTTGTTCCTAGTAGTTGGTATTTTAATATTATGTGTTCTGGGATTTATTAAGTATGCGTTTGTTCTTATAGTATTAAAGAAATGGTAGTTGTAGTTTCTTAAATGGTGTACTTAGATTAAATATATATTTGTAGTAAAATTTTAATACAAAGTATTCTCGTAGAGCTGTCAGTGTAGGAAGTTTTGCTTTCTTTCGTATTTCGGTTCCTGTCATGTCCTTGTTTTTCTTGCTATACACTACCCTTAAGCCGTAATTTTGTATTTTTTCTAACCCGTAAAGTATTCCCTTTGCACCGTAACTGTTTTGTATTGAAATTAGGACCTCGCAGCAATAGTTATGATAAGGTAGGACTGTCGCCTTGTATATAGTAAGTTTAGATTTGAGTGGTAAATGTCCTTTTATCTGTCGTAGTCCGGAGATTGCATGTGTCATTTTATGTTTTATATCGTTGATGTGTTCCCTCCATTCCATTCTGTTGTCTATTAGTATACCTAAATATTTAATTGATTTGGATTGGTTAATTATCGTATTCGGATTAATTTTTAAGACAATCTCCTCTATATCAGGCGTTCTAGAATGCGGGCTTATAAGCATGAATTCGGTTTTTTTATTGTTCAATTTTAGTTTTAGGTCTGAAAATATTTCTTCAAGTGTGAGAATGTGTTTTTCTAAGGTTTGTGATGCTTTTAGAGGATCCTTATTTGTACTGTAAAAGCTTTTGCGGATATAACCAGTCATTTTTCTCCGCAATGAACTGTTTAGTTGTTTTAGCGGACATAACAAGCCATTTTCTCCGCAATGTACCCTGTAGGTGTTTTAGCGGACATAACAAGCCATTTTATGCCGCAATACGCCAAATACTCTAAATAGAGTGTAGTTCAGATGACGAAATCTGTCAACTGATTTACTGTCGATGTGGAACTTTCTTTGTTCGGCTCGCTCGACCAATCAGAGCGATTTTCATTTTATCTTGCACAGAGACCTACGGGAAACCGCGCAATGCACTACGGTCTTTGTTTACCTTTCTGAGCGAGAACAACTGCTTGGAAATTCTTCTGTACTTCTGTGTTAGAAGTTTCAGACTTTGGCCAACATTAGACGGCTTTGATTACAAGAACGTAAATCTATTATCTGACTGGCCTGATGATACTACTGGACTGTCTGAATAACACCTGGCCCTACTGCACTGTGCAACTAACCATAACAACTGGTCACTTGGCACCTGCGGTACCTGTATTACCGATACTGGCTGACTATCACCGCATTGTTTTACTTATGTTTACTGTCTGTTATTAATGGTTATATGTTGATGGATATGTTATATTTGGAGAATATCGATAAATAATCATAAAACCCCCAATCTTCTTGACTACTAAAGGTTAGAGGGACCGGTTACCGGTAGCAATTGCGACTTACATTACAGTGGTTTTAGTGTGAATTAAATGCTATTTCATAATCCCTACATGTGTCAGTTGCTATCCTCCTTATATATGGTTAAATTCAGTGACGGTCGGCAGATCAGTGTGCAGCAGTGTGAAGTCGTGTGCAGTAGTGTGACAGATAATAAAGCATCTCCTAAAGAATGCGCTATTTACGAAAATCATTAGCCATCTCGTTGTGTTTAGTATAAGTCATAACTCTGTTTTATACTTAAAGCGCCACGTCCTAAAGGAACTGTTAATATTTCCCTGAAAGTGAATAATATTGTCAGAGATTATATAGTAACAATCAATCGAATAATACAGTAGGTCTGCAACGCAATAAGGTCAAAGCATCCGAATCCAGTCTCCCTTAACTGTGGGTGAATGATCGCGCATAGACTGGCTTCGGCTAATGTTACTTCATGTGCATTAAATAATTGTTATAGGCTAAAGTCGATTTATAAACAAGAGGACACCTAAAATTGGCAGGTTAAACTGCTAAAGGTCTGAAAGCGCGAACATTGTACAGTATATAAGTGTATCATCTGCGTACTGTATCAAGTGTATATCCGGTATATTTGCTATGGAATTTACATAAATTACAAACAATATTGGCCCTAGAATGGTCCCCTGTGAAATTCCTCTAGGTACGAGTTGCCAAGTGGAGAAAACACCATTTGCTTTAGTGCGTTGATATCGTGGATAGAGAAAACTATTAATCATATTAATTGAAGTGCTATGAAATCCTAATTCTACTAGCTTACCTAAAAGAATTGCTGCCGCTAGGGGGCGAAATGTCGGAAAGAGAACATCTTCTCCAACTTTGTTATTTCAGTATTTACAACCCGTTTAGACTGATACTTGGTAGGTATCTACTACAGCATGGGATGTATCTGTATGGAGTCGCAGAGTCGTCTACAGCTCCCCAGTGTAGGTGTCACTAGATGTCTAAATATCTGAAAGTGAACATCTTCTCCAACTTTGTTATTTTCTTCTCCAACTTTCTCCCGTGCCGTTATATTTCATTTTGCAGTTACCCCCAAGTAAAGAATACCACGTATTCACCAAAAAAAACAGGTTACAGAAGGGCTGAATCTAACCAAAACAATAAACAAATTAGTATATGTACAGGTTATAAGACATAAATAAGCGCTATAAAACACTTAATAAGGATAAATTAAAAAAAATAAAAAATCGTCATATATAAATTCCAATAAAAAGTCGACCGAAAAGTGAAATTCTTCACATGGGCGTGAAAAATTGTATCCTTGGATTTATATGCAGAACCTCCCCGATCGATCCTACGAATTACAGCAAAAAACCCCAAAAACTTGTAAATTCATAGTGAAATAGCGGTACTTGTTTTGGAGCCACTCTTTTAGGACACTCTGGTCCTAATTACATATAAAGCAAGATATCATATTTCGATAACCACAGTTACTGTATTATTGTACTTTAACTACTGTACAGGCTGTACACTGGCGTCCTTAAAGACATTAGGCTTAGGCAAATTCATGTAACTCGAAAATTGACGAAAATGAGATATTGGTAATTGGTATCATTGGTATGATGATATCAGGTCATACCAGATCTACTTCTCTGGCAACCAACTCATGGAAAGCGTAGTCGTGGACGACCGGCCATAACATATATAAATCAACTTGAAAGGGATACTGAACTTGGGAGAAACGAAATTGCGACAACTATGGAGAATCGGGAAGCCTGGAAGGATCTCATTTCCACTGTCCGAGTTAGCTCGACCTAGTAGTAGTAGCAGCAGTAGTTGAAAATGATCACACAGACATTCACATGTTTTCGTGCAGATCCGTTAATTTTAGATTGATTTTTCTCAAAACTATAATTTTTGAGTTGCATGGATTTGCATTAGGATAGCATATACAGTAGGCCTATACACTGCTCCGGTATCGTAAATCAGGTATCAATCATCATATTATATCTACTTCTGTAATAGGCGTTAATTGATACGTTCGTGGGGCCTTCGCGCAGGAAGAGGCTCAGTTATCAGATACAGATTAAAATTTAGCAATTCTATCCCAAAATCGGTACTTACGAAATTTAAATAAATAAATAAGAAACTTAACCAAACCGCCAAAAAGAATAAATAAAATAAGAGAGGAAAGTTCCCCCCTCGCTTCACTACTACTACAGTACTACTAGGTCGAGCGAACTCGGACAGTGGAAATGAGATCCTTCCAGGCTTCCCGATTCTCCATAGTTGTCGCAATTTCGTTTCTCCCAAGCTCAGTATCCCTTTCAAGTTGATATATTATGGCAGGTCGTCCACGACTACGCTTTCCATGAGTTGGTTGCCAGAGAAGTAGATCTGGTATGACCTCGTCTTTACTTCGCCAGCAGTGCCCACTGAATCTTAATCTGCGTTCACGGAGGGTGGTTGATACAGGTGGTATTGTACCATAAAGCTCGGCGTTTGTCATGTGTTGTCTCCAGCTGATGTTTAGGGCTGCCCTTAGTAGTCTTGTGTAGCAACCATCAATTCGTTGTTCAAGTGATTTAGTCAGTGTCCAGGTCTCACCCCCGTATAAAAATACACTTTCCACTGTGGCTCGAATGAACTTGCTCTTCAGGTGCCTGGAGAGATCTGATTTCCAGATGGTATCCATTTTTGATAGAGCTACCCTAGCCTTTGCTTTCCTAACTTCTATGTCCTTTTTGCTACTCTCTATCCATGATCCAAGGTACTGGAAGTCATCAACCTGCCTTAGTTGATTATTATCAATGGTTGTCAAGTGTCCATCAACATTAAAGGTCATGAATTCGGTCTTGGTAGCATTTATATGCAATCCAACCTCCTTAGCAGCCCTCTCCACTTTATTTAGTAGAAGCTGTGCATCTGCTAGCGTATTAGAGAGCAGGGCGATGTCATCCGCAAAGTCGGTGTCTGTGACTGTAGTTGCCGGATATCTACTACTTCTGCGTTCTTGAAGTGTGAATCCCAGATCTTCACCCTTTGTGGCCGTCCTCATTGCGTAATCCAGCACAATTACAAATAGTAATGGTGCTAATGTGTCACCTTGCAGTACGCCAGCCAGGATTGAGAAAAACTCAGTTTCACCATCTGGTGAGAGTACCTGCGCTTCTGTGTCACAATATAGCAATCCAATGCCAGCAACAATTACTTCTGGTATTCCATAAGCTCTTAGGATTTCAAGCATTTTACCTCTATGGATGGAGTCGAATGCCTTCTTGAAGTCCACAAAAGTCATGACTGCGGGGAGATTCTTTGACTTGATTCCTTCAAACAGTCTCCGTAGTGCAAGTATCTGAGCTATTGTTGATCTACTTGGTCGAAATCCGTTTTGGCTCTTACGCAGTAGTTTCTCTATGTGAGGCCTAATCCTATATAGAATCATTTTATTGTATATTTTGGCAGCTACCACAAGCAGACAGATCCCACGATAGTTTGTTGGTATGCCGAGGTCTCCTTTCTTGGGGAGAGGCTTTAGTTGACCTCTTTAGTCCAAATTGGTGGTGGCTTTTCCCCTTTTAACATCCGGTTGCAAACATTCAATAATGGTCTATTTAGCACTCCGGTTTTCCATACCTCCGCTGGGATTTCATCTAATCCACTCGCTTTATTATTGGACATGCTTTTAATGCTTCTTTAGAGTTCGGCAGGTGTGAAGTCCCATGTTTCTATAGGTAGTGTCTTGTCATATATTTTCCTTGTAGGTCTGACCTCGATGTTTGGTGGCTGCCCAAGCAAGTTGCTGAAGTGATTTTTCCACTTCCCAACACGTTCTTCAGGACTATCGGCTTTGAGGCGCCCCTTTGCACAACTTTTCCGACCAGATACCTCATTTACAGTTTGCCAGGTAAGTCTTGATTGTTGCTGTATGTGAGCAGTTGTAATTGCTTCAGTTTTATCCTGTATGTACTTTTCCTGGCTGATGTTGTAGGCCAATTTAAGATCGTGCTTAGCTTTCTCAACCTTGTTAATGTTTTCGGTTGTTGGTTGTTCGGTTTTAACTTTGTAGGCTATCTTAAGATCTTCTCTCTTACAAGTAACCTCAGAGTTTTGCCATGGCACATACTGTTTTCGTTTAGGTTTCTGGGGGATATGCCTCTTAGCTGATTCCTTGTGGGCTGTTATTATATTCTGGTATATTGAATCGGTGGATTGGTCTTCATCCATTGACTGAAGTGCTTCAAAGCGGTTTTGAACTTCTACTGTATAAAGTTCCCCCCTCGCTTCAACCGCCCTCTTAATCTGCACCACTCCAACAACCCAAAGGAGCACATAGGATTAATGAAAGGCACAGGTATTAACAGGAAATTTGTGTTTTAAAGGTAATATATTTTTATATGTGGAGGAAACCCAATTTGTAAAAATTATAAAACTTACCTTATACCGATAGTATTGATACTGAAATATTACTTTACCATGTCAACACCACAACGAATTTATTTAGCTACAGTAATTATTCTACAGAATCACGATTAAAAAAATACTCAGCCAATCATTTTGCGAGATAAAGCAAGCTGGCTTATTAGTTACACAGTAGTGCCTGCCTCATGTCTTATAGATTTAATTACCCGTTGCCGATAATATTTATAAATTTGCACTACATTAATAACTATCGAATATTTAATTTACCGGTATATATATGCTGGAATTATATTATGAATGAATGTAATTTTAAAAGGCCTAAATATAACTGTTAACTACAAAATATGAGCTTTATTTGTTTATTAAAAGGGCGGTCAATGAAATTAAAATTACTACAAATAAAATGGGCGTGTGCTGGCGGGGAGGACATGGTATTTCTATAAAAGGCAACGAGTTTGTGACTTAATAATGAGTTTATTTATTTATTAAAAGGCCGGTCAGTAAACTTCGAGATAAAATATGAAAATTATGTTATGGCAGATTGGCTCGCTGGGACAAGGGTGGGGTCGAAGTACACGTGAGTAAATGGTAGCGGTCCTCGCAGGAGAGCGCACAGAAACTACACACACACTGTGGCGATCGTGTGTGGAAGGGCTGGCGGTTGCAACACAACTTGTGGTGGAAACCATGGGCCGTTGTGCGCATGACTAACGAATGGTATTTCTGACCGGGTGCCTTCCATGTAGAGCTAGTGAATCCTGGTCCGTTACTGAAGCCCTCCGCAATAAAGTTATCCTCCCGTTCGCGCCTGAACAATCGGTATTCCAGAACAATGTTTGGTTTAAATATCTGTGGAGATTTATTAATATCGTGCAACGTAGTGCAAATTTATAAATATTATCTGTGCATTTCAATTTTACCCCGAAAGGGGGTGTACATTAAAAAAAAAAAAAAAAAATTACCCGTTGCCAAGTAATGGTGAAATGATTGGACTGGTTCCGAACTAAATAGGCAATAGCAAGTATGCCAAGGAATGATGGAGCTGGAAGTATAGAGTGATGGAATGCATTTTGATAACTTAATTACGTTTAGATCCATTAAAAACACATTTCGTAAAGCAAATCTAATTGAACTAATTAAAAACTATAATGGAATGAGGTATGGGGATTACAGCTGTATAATCTTAAAGTATAATTATTTATATCTTATACTATAAAATAATTAATTTCCATTAAAAGTGATGTTGAAAATGCTGTAATATAATTAATGCCGAAATATAATTTTCATTTTGCATTTATCATTAATTAAATATATACTGCATTGCATTATTATTAATTAAACCACTCTGTTTACCGAAAAACATTGTAAAATGACCAATTACTGTATCTAAAAACACCACAAAATGTGGTCCTGTCTCTCGTTTATTGTTTTGATTAGAAAAAACGTAGTCATTGTAACCTGCTCCGTTCCCTTACCTTAAATAAGGTATTTTTGAACTGTTTTAAGGTAATTCGTAGGACCCGAAGCTCCCAAAACACGAAGCGTCATCCTCATTAAAATTGTGGAATACGTCCAGATGTTTAAATTCATCCAGATCGATCATGATAGAAAAATTAGTGAAAAAATATTTTATTTAACTCATTTTTTGGAAAATTAGTGAAAAAAAAGTTTCATTAATTCACTAATTTTTAAAAATATTTGTGAGAAAAATTTAATTTTTCAAATAAGAGGATATTTCCAATTAAAAAACAATATTTGCGTTAATTAAATTAGGCATCTTTCCATTCTAAAATAAAAATGCAAACAAATTAAAATCTTAATATTATTTTTCACTTATATTGTTTGTTACCGAAATGAAGGAGTAAACGTGTCGTTGCGGTTTCAGGGTGGGGTACCAATTAGTTAGTTATTTAGATTATTAAAAGTTACCACCCGCCTATCGGGAGGTCGTTCTCACCTCTCAGTATAAAAGGATATCTGCGGTCCGCACCGTGAGATAGATCGGATTGTGGGGTGTCAACTAATAGCTTTCGCCATAATATAAAGTCCTTGGGACACAGGCACCAAATATAATCTATAGGCCAAGCGAGTTTCATCTTATTTCTTCCAATCACAATATTGTCAACAATTCAGTAATTTCTATAATTATATATTGTGTAATCTAGTTCAAACGATGCTTCCTGCAGAGCGAGCTCAGAGCGGGGATTTTAACAATTAACGGGGAAAACCTTAATGTGTTGATGATGAATCAACATTATTTCGATTAATCGAAATAATGAGTTTGTTTCTTATTCGAGCACGCTTCATCGTAGGAGTCATTGACCTACAAATAATATCCCGAAGGGAATTACGTTGATGCCTAACAATATAGTGAAACCTTTTCAAAAGGTTCTTTTCATTTCCGATTACCTGTCAATGACTTTATGAAAATTTATTCCTAAAGAAATTGTTGGAAGAAAATTTATCAGTGTTATTAATGTGAGATAATTCGTTATGGTTAGTAGGTTCATTAAGGTAAAGCAGAAGCCGCAATGCGTCCCCTGTGGTGATGGTGCCAATTAACAAAATCCCAGGATAAAATGCTGACCGGAAATTACATTCGAAATGAGGCAGCTAGCAATGCCCTCAGGGCACAAAGAGAATGGGGCATGGAAGCAGGCCATTCCATATTCACTAGCATCCGAATTATTTACGGTCAACGGATTACTTTGCTTCATTTTATCAGTAAGCCATCAGGAGGCCATCAAGTAAAAAGCATGGCTTCTAATCACCTATCATTGAAATGTGACAAACAACTAAACACAGGCAAAGGATTCTCAGCGCTTGCCTTTACTCTGTGGCGTGCTGATAGGATCATCAGCGAGGACAAAGCATGTGGTATTATTACTTCTTGAACGAGAACGAATGTGACTATTTGAGTGATTGGTAACTTTACATAATCCCCGTAGGGGTAAAGGATTTTAATGTGTTTCAACGCACCGACTCTAGAACTTGGCATACAGTATAATGCCTGAGGCGAATTGAGCCTCTCTCTCCCCTTGCCCTCTCTTGTACTGATAATCAATTCTTAATCCCTTCATTCTTTTTACTCCTGTCCTTTGATAAGAAGCTTTAACCTGTCAATGCGGTAACTTCCCCATCTTAAATCATACCATGGCCACATTGCATTGGCACGTGAGCTGAATAGAATTAGTATAAGCATCATGGCAATTACACCCAGTTAGTTACAGCGCCAATCTGAGAAGCTTTTAATAAGATAGCGTTAACTTGTATTCGGATGCCTAACTTCACTCAAGAAGAAAGGCAACGGTTGTAAACACAAAGGATTTCTATCGATTTTGTCAAATGTTTTTGCGAGGGAACGTATGTACACGTGCCAAGGCGTAATTTGCTACGAAGGGCAATCACCATAAATCTTGATAATGGAATAGAATAGGTAATGTTGATTTATTCTGTTATTATTATCATATGGCGCACGTGCCGTGCTTCTCAAGAGGACCTCTTATGTTTCTCACAATAAAATCATAGTTTTAACCTTAACATTGTTAATTTATTATAGAATCGTGGCATACCCCAGAAACGGAGCACATAAGAGTATCCAAGGTCACACCCATGCATTAATTGCTGTTGATTCGGTTGCGTTGCCATGTACATTTAAATAACTACTTAAATGGTAGTAGTTATAATGGATCGATATGGAAAGATTAAATGAAAAGGTGAAGGCCGCGTACTACTACTTGAGGACAAAACATTTCGAGAGAATAAATATCGAAAGAGTATAAATCAATGACCCCCATTCCCCTCCTCGAACAAAGCGACTCTCTATGAGTGTGGTATATTGATTTATGGATTACAATTTCTTGCAACGCATTGGCACAATGCGATCCTACATTTCGTTGTTTACTTTCTCCTGCGGAGATGGGCTATAGACTTAAATCTCAATTCGGAGAACAAATATCTCATCTCAGCGAATTAATAAATTACCAATTTTAGGGAAAAGAGCAGTTCAATAGAACATTTAACAGATAAATGATTGGTTAAACAGTTAATGTAATGAGTTCTCTCACCCATATCTTAAATAGTTAATTATGAATAGGGGAATCTTTTAGGCTCGTTAAACCAAGGAATTCCTGGTCACCACCACGGATCGAACCACTGCCTCCTGATTGGAGCCCAGCGCCCAGGAATGTCACCACTAGACCAAGCTGCTGCTTATATAGTGAATTAACTAATGAGTTATAAAAATATTTTATCAAATAAAAAAGTTTTGAACAATGACTTTAATATAATGAGCGGCACTTATTCTGGTTTGCGATTTTATTCCACAAAGTGGGTTGCAATATAGAAAATATACTATATAGAAACGGGTCCATCTCAAGGCTACCTCTGAGACAGACAAACCGTTATGTTGTAGATATAAGTAAGTGAATTTCATTTTTGGAATGACAATAGGAAAATCTGTAATCTCGTTTCTTCTATATGCTGATGGAGAAATTGTATTTCCTGAAGAAATTCCTTATTGGCAAAATATCCGTAATAGGGGCAATTTACCTGTGCCAAAGAAGCTATAAAGGTTAACTTGGCCTCGATTATTTTTTTACCAAATTTACATTACGTAAAGAATTGTAGCTGGCTCGGCATGGGAATGAAGCCGGGACCACCCATTAGAAGTAAAGCGGTGACCACTCCATCAGCTAGCTGGCAGTGTGGTCACTACAGAAATTTACATAAAAAAGACACAAATACAATTTGACAATAATTTAAAAGTCCTGCTCATTTTTAACGGTTGATCGATCAAAAACAGTTTTGATATTTTGAATCAGCGTATATAAATTGACCACAAAAAGTAGCCCCGGGCAAACCATCTTTATAAAACCCAAAACATATTTCAAACACCAATTACTGACAAAAGAGCGAATAGAGTGCACCTGTATATATATACATATTATATTATTATTATATTATTACATAGTATATTATATTATGTATATATATATTTGGTGATGTTAGGAAATGGAATGGCGAGATAGATAGAATGGCAAGATAGCAGATAATATTTGACACATTTTCTCTGATGACAAGATCCATTTATAATATTATGAAAAAGGTTGTAAACATTGCACATAAAAGGCAGTAAGAGATTCGCGCGTCGCACATGAACTCAAATTAACAGGATACAGTTCAATTAAATAATGAGTTTATATACCTGGATGGCATCACCCAGCCATCGCAAGTCTATACGCTGCTTAGACCAGCACTCGAATAGCCGTTTGGCCTCTATATCAAATTCCCTGAGTTTTCCCTGAATTCTCCATTTTTTACACAACCCTGATTTAAAATAGTTGTAGATGTTGATTCAACGATTTCAACAAAAATCAGCCGTTAATTTATGATAAAACAATAAAACAACTCTGCTGAGCTAGTGTACGAAAGATAAGATTATAATCACGTCTCATGTGTAGTAGGCCTACAGCTTACAACTACAACCTGTACGATATTAGCAATATCAGCTATTTACCGGTAGATGGCGAACAATGTAATAATTGCTAACATAACCGGTTAAGTCCGCGTAGCCGTGACCTCTAGTATATAATTATATAGCCACATGTTTCTTGTTGTTGTTGATGTTGTGGATTTCCCTTTGCTTTTACTCACTATAGGAATAGCTTTGTAATATTTATTTAAAATTAAATAAAATTGGCATAGGAAGATTACCCCTATCCCATTTACTAGTTTTTTTAATGGATTGAAATACAAACGTGCCGTTTTTGACTAATTATGCTAAGCTGAAACGAGCTGTCAAACTACTAAACATGTTAAATGGTAAATAATTAAATCCTGGAAGAGAAGTGGAGGAGAAAGTTCACGCGTTATTATTAGACGCCGGTGTTATAATTTAAAGACGTTTAACATTGAATATCAAACGATAAATTAATTTTACTCTGTAAATAAGTTTGGTTTTACTTTTATAACATATTGTATAAATAAATATGGCTAAAATATGAAATAAACAAAAATATGGAGTTTAAACAAAGGAAAGATGAGCCGATAACATATAAATTACCACAATTAGAATTATTACTTGACGGACTGGACGTACGTTAAATGAATTTTGGTTGAGCAATGCGGATTTCGGATGACAATATAAAACTTTAGGCCTAAATTCTAAATTCTTTTAATATTTTTTTCAGAACTTGCAGACGTTATGCACAATAAAAATATAGTCATCCATATGAAGTTATACAACAATTTGTTAGTTCAAACTTCAAACCCAGAAATCACGGCATTTAAGCACCAAGTAATGTCGGCATTTAAGCACCCAGAAATGTCGGCATTTAAGCACCCAGACATATCGGCATTTAAGCACCGAGAAATATCGGCATTTAAGCACCCAGAAATGTCGGCATTTAAGCACCCAGAAATGTCGGCATTTAAGCACCCAGAAATGTCGGCATTTAAGCACCCAGAAATGTCGGCATTTAAGCACCCAGAAATGTCGGCATTTAAGCACCCAGAAATGTCGGCATTTAAGCACCCACAAATATCGGCATTTAAGCACCCAGACATATCGGCATATAAGCACCCAGAAATGTCGGCAGCTTTAAGCACCCAGAAATGTCGGCATTTAAGCACCCAGAAATGTCGGCATTTAAGCACCCAGAAATGTCGGCATTTAAGCACCCAGAAATGTCGGCATTTAAGCACCCAGAAATGTCGGCATTTAAGCACCCAGAAATGTCGGCATTTAAGCACCCAGAAATGTCGGCATTTAAGCACCCAGAAATGTCGGCATTTAAGCACCCAGAAATGTCGGCATTTAAGCACCCAGAAATGTCGGCATTTAAGCACTCAGAAATGTCGGCATTTAAGCACTCAGAAATGTCGGGATTTAAGCACCCAGAAATGTCGGCATTTAAGCACCCAGAAATGTCGGCATTAAAGCACCCAGAAATGTCGGCATTTAAGCACCCAGAAATGTCGGCATTTAAGCACCCAGAAATGTCGGCATTTAAGCACCCAGAAATGTCGGCATTTAAGCACCCAGAAATGTCGGCATTTAAGCACCCAGAAATGTCGGCATTTAAGCACCCAGAAATGTCGGCATTTAAGCACCCAGAAATGTCGGCATTTAAGCACCCAGAAATGTCGGCATTAAAGCACCCAGAAATGTCGACATTTAAGCACCCAGAAATGTCGGCACCCTGAAATGTCGGACATTGCACCCAGAAATGTCGGCATTTAAGCACCCTTAAAAGTCGGAGCTCTTGAACCCAGAAATGTCGGCATTTAAGCACCCAGAAATGTCGGCATTTAAGCACCCAGAAATGTCGGCACCCTTAAATGTCGGCATTGCACCCAGAAATGTCGGCATTTAAGCACCCTTAAAAGTCGGAGCTCTTGAACCCAGAAATGTCGGCATTTAAGCACCCAGAAATGTCGGCATTTAAGCACCCACAAATCTCGGCATTTTCGCACCCTTAAATGTCGGCATTTAAGCACTCAGAAATGTCGGGATTTAAGCACCCAGAAATGTCGGCATTTAAGCACCCAGAAATGTCGGCAGCTTTAAGCAACCAGAAATGTCGGCATTTAAGCACCCAGAAATGTCGGAGCATTTCACACCCAGAAATGTCGGCATTTAAGCACTCAGAAATGTCGGGATTTAAGCACCCAGAAATGTCGGAGCTTTTGCACCCAGAAATGTCGGCATTTAAGCACCCAGAAATGTCGGCATTTAAGCACTCAGAAATGTCGGGATTAAAGCACCCAGAAATGTCGGAGCTTTTGCAACCAGAAATTTCGGCATTTAAGCACCCAGAAATGTCGGAGCTTTTGCACCTAGAAATATCGGCATTTAAGCACCCAGAAATATCGGCATTTAAGCACCCAGAAATGTCGGCATTTAAGCACCCAGAAATGTCGGCATTTAAGCACCCAGAAATGTCGGCATTTAAGCACCCAGAAATGTCGGCATTTAAGCACCCAGAAATGTCGGCATTTAAGCACCCAGAAATGTCGGCATTTAAGCACCCAGAAATGTCGGCATTTAAGCACCCAGAAATGTCGGCATATAAGCACCCAGAAATGTCGGCATTTAAGCACCCAGAAATGTCGGCATTTAACCAGAAAGAAATGCCGACATTTACAAGCGCAGAAATTATGTAAGTGAACATGATGGACGTTATAAATCAATAAATTCTAGTAAATGTTTAAGCAATAGATACAGAAATTCAATAAAAACTCAACATAAATACAACTATAGTCTACCTAAACAATATAAGCATAAGGATACTAAACACAATAATAATTATTACAAATATGTAAAAAAAAAACTATCTACAAAACATTTATTTTTCATATAACCTTCAACCGCGACTTGAAATTATAGTAACCAAACCACTCACCATCTAACTAAATAGCAGTTAATGTTTTATAACATTAAAGTTCCAATAGCTAAAAGCGTTGGTACCAAATACAAATAAATACTAAATGGCATCAGAGAGAAATAGTTAAAGAAAACAAATCAAAAGTCCCGAGATAAATGAAGAAATTGTAGCATCAACTAAAACTCAACAGGCTTCGAAATGAAACGGCGGTGGTGAGTACTACTCACTGAGTAGGTTTAACCGGGGGGGGGGGGGGGGGGGGGGGGATTTCTAATGTTTGGTAGGATCGCGAAAAGCAGCATGAACATTGTGTAAATATATATTTTTAAAAATAAATAAACACGACTTTATTATTTTCAATCCCTCAGAAATATCCTGAAACCCGAATATTTTGGAGAAAAAAATGCAAGCTAAATTAAAACCGGGAAACCGCACAGAGTAGCGACAATCGGAAAATAAGAATAATAATAATAAAAAATTTAATCGACAACCCGTCATCTTTAAGAAATACCGGTATATATATTTTCGAGGTCATTGTCGATTATTATAAGCTCTGACAGTCTGATGCTGTGAAACTGCAATATTCTTTAAAGCAAACATGATCAACATAATGTTTCTTATGGTTGTCTAAACGAGATTACGTATTGCGCATTGGTTTCCAATTACTAACTTTCTGTTGCCGAAGTTCTAATTCTAGAAATTCGATTTGAGTTGATTTTGAACATTTAGTTATATTTCAGTATTTAAAAGGCGAAAATCAGACATAGAAAACAATAAAATCAATAGGCCTAGAGGTAATAAGAATAGGTCTTGCAGTATATTTACGGTTTTGCTGTTTTGCGTGACACGACTGACACGAGCCTCAAAATAATCCCACTTTCAGTGCCCCCTCACCCCCAAATTCTGAGTTCCCCATAACTTCCCCCTTCACACACCTCCCCCCATACGGTACTACTCTCCCGATTCCCCCCTCAGCCATTCCATTACAAGCTATCCTTCTCCTACTGTCCTACGCAGCTACGGGTTTCCCGGTCTCGGTAACGATCCCGCGTTGCTCCCGGGACCGGTACCACCGCTCTGGGCCCGACGACGAGAGACCCTCTGCTGCTCGAAACGCGACTCCATGTCGTCCAACACCTTGGGAGTGTACCTAACCACCAGTTTAACTGTACTAACCGCCTTCTTAAGCAACTCAACCGCGTTCTCATGCGACTCACCTTCGACATTTTCTCCGTTGACGCTAAGCAACTGATCGCCCCGCTTCAACCCACCCTCTCGGGCGGCTACTCCATTCGGGATGATTCGAGAGATATAAATAGGAGAGTTCTGCTCGCTGCCGCCCATCACGTTGAATCCCAATCCCTCTTCCGTTTTGGGTAACTCGACTACACGCGGATGGGCGTGGCCTTCGGATGCTGCGAACGCGGCGACCGTCGCTTTCGCGGTGGCGTTAGCGCGGATCTCCGGACTACCGGATATTTCAACCGTTTGGTAGACGTGTTCGTACACTTCGCGAACTGCGGTAAAGAATTCGCTTTGTAGGACTTTCTGGAGTGCGGCGAGTTTCTGTACCGGTAGGTCCCCGCTCTTCTGGAGACTGTCCAGCAGTTCGATAGCGCGAGTTACATCCTGCTCGAGTTTCAACTCATCCGTCATCATGGCGTTTATCGGTTATAAAGTAGGGCAGTAAGCAAGTAGCAAGACAGCAAGAGGGAGTCGGTAGGCAGTAAGCCTAGGACTGTAGGCTGGTACATATATCAGTAGACTGGTAGATAGCAGGGAAGTGGAAAGCCAGATACGGTACGGTAGTGATACTATTTTAATTTTTTTTCATGTAGCTTACCGGTAGGCCTACCGGTACCGTATCAAACAAATTCATAAACGTAATGTACAAGGGTAGGCTGTATGGCAAACCTAAAAGGTTCCCAAAATGTAAATAAAGTAACCCTACGCTTACTGTACACAGACAGCCATAGCGGACAATTATTACGAAAAAGAATGAAACTGTATCTGCGCTATTTACGCTCGATAAATATTTTTGTTAGAATGTCGTACCCGTGCCATTGTAACCTGCACCGTTCCTTTATCTTAACGTTGTCGGTTGTCTGTAGAATGTCGTACCCGTGCCATTGTAACCTGCACCGTTCCTTTATCTTAACGTTGTCGGTTGTCTGTAGAATGTCGAACCCGTGCCATTGTAACCTAGCACCGTTCCTTTATCTTAACGTTGTCGGTTGTCTGTAGAATGTCGTACCCGTGCCATTGTAACCTGCACCGTTCCTTTATCTTAACGTTGTCGGTTGTCTGTAGAATGTCGTACCCGTGCCATAGTAACCTGCACCGTTCCTTTATCTTAACGTTGTCGGTTGTCTGTAGAATGTCGTACCCGTGCCAATGTAACCTGCACCGTTCCTTTATCTTAACGTTGTCGGTTGTCTGTAGAATGTCGTACCCGTGCCAATGTAACCTGCACCGTTCCTTTATCTTAACGTTGTCGGTTGTCTGTAGAATGTCGTACCCGTGCCATAGTAACCTGCACCGTTCCTTTATCTTAACGTTGTCGGTTGTCTGTAGAATGTCGTACCCGTGCCATTGTAACCTGCACCGTTCCTTTATCTTAACGTTGTCGGTTGTCTGTAGAATGTCGTACCCGTGCCAATGTAACCTGCACCGTTCCTTTATCTTAACGTTGTCGGTTGTCTGTAGAATGTTGTACCCGTGCCATTGTAACCTGCACCGTTCCTTTATCTTAACATTGTCGGTTGTCTGTAGAATGTCGTACCCGTGCCATAGTAACCTGCACCGTTCCTTTATCTTAACGTTGTCGGTTGTCTGTAGAATGTCGTACCCGTGCCAATGTAACCTGCACCGTTCCTTTATCTTAACGTTGTCGGTTGTCTGTAGAATGTCGTACCCGTGCCATTGTAACCTGCACCGTTCCTTTATCTTAACATTGTCGGTTGTCTGTAGAATGTCGTACCCGTGCCATAGTAACCTGCACCGTTCCTTTATCTTAACGTTGTCGGTTGTCTGTAGAATGTCGTACCCGTGCCATTGTAACCTGCACCGTTCCTTTATCTTAACATTGTCGGTTGTCTGTAGAATGTCGTACCCGTGCCATAGTAACCTGCACCGTTCCTTTATCTTAACATTGTCGGTTGTCTGTAGAATGTCGTACCCGTGCCATAGTAACCTGCACCGTTCCTTTATCTTAACGTTGTCGGTTGTCTGTAGAATGTCGTACCCGTGCCATAGTAACCTGCACCGTTCCTTTATCTTAACGTTGTCGGTTGTCTGTAGAATGTCGTACCCGTGCCATAGTAACCTGCACCGTTCCTTTATCTTAACGTTGTCGGTTGTCTGTAGAATGTCGTACCCGTGCCATAGTAACCTGCACCGTTCCTTTATCTTAACGTTGTCGGTTGTCTGTAGAATGTCGTACCCGTGCCATAGTAACCTGCACCGTTCCTTTATCTTAACATTGTCGGTTGTCTGTAGAATGTCGTACCCGTGCCATAGTAACCTGCACCGTTCCTTTATCTTAACGTTGTCGGTTGTCTGTAGAATGTCGTACCCGTGCCATAGTAACCTGCACCGTTCCTTTATCTTAACGTTGTCGGTTGTCTGTAGAATGTCGTACCCGTGCCATAGTAACCTGCACCGTTCCTTTATCTTAACGTTGTCGGTTGTCTGTAGAGTGTCGTACCCGTGCCATAGTAACCTGCACCGTTCCTTTATCTTAACGTTGTCGGTTGTCTGTAGAATGTCGTACCCGTGCCATTGTAACCTGCACCGTTCCTTTATCTTAACGTTGTCGGTTGTCTGTAGAATGTCGTACCCGTGCCAATGTAACCTGCACCGTTCCTTTATCTTAACGTTGTCGGTTGTCTGTAGAATGTCGTACCCGTGCCATTGTAACCTGCACCGTTCCTTTATCTTAACGTTGTCGGTTGTCTGTAGAATGTCGTACCCGTGCCAATGTAACCTGCACCGTTCCTTTATCTTAACGTTGTCGGTTGTCTGTAGAATGTCGTACCCGTGCCATAGTAACCTGCACCGTTCCTTTATCTTAACGTTGTCGGTTGTCTGTAGAATGTCGTACCCGTGCCATAGTAACCTGCACCGTTCCTTTATCTTAACGTTGTCGGTTGTCTGTAGAATGTCGTACCCGTGCCATTGTAACCTGCACCGTTCCTTTATCTTAACGTTGTCGGTTGTCTGTAGAATGTCGTACCCGTGCCAATGTAACCTGCACCGTTCCTTTATCTTAACGTTGTCGGTTGTCTGTAGAATGTTGTACCCGTGCCATAGTAACCTGCACCGTTCCTTTATCTTAACGTTGTCGGTTGTCTGTAGAATGTCGTACCCGTGCCATAGTAACCTGCACCGTTCCTTTATCTTAACGTTGTCGGTTGTCTGTAGAATGTCGTACCCGTGCCATTGTAACCTGCACCGTTCCTTTATCTTAACATTGTCGGTTGTCTGTAGAATGTCGTACCCGTGCCAATGTAACCTGCACCGTTCCTTTATCTTAACGTTGTCGGTTGTCTGTAGAATGTCGTACCCGTGCCAATGTAACCTGCACCGTTCCTTTATCTTAACGTTGTCGGTTGTCTGTAGAATGTTGTACCCGTGCCATTGTAACCTGCACCGTTCCTTTATCTTAACGTTGTCGGTTGTCTGTAGAATGTCGTACCCGTGCCAATGTAACCTGCACCGTTCCTTTATCTTAACGTTGTCGGTTGTCTGTAGAATGTCGTACCCGTGCCATTGTAACCTGCACCGTTCCTTTATCTTAACGTTGTCGGTTGTCTGTAGAATGTCGTACCCGTGCCAATGTAACCTGCACCGTTCCTTTATCTTAACGTTGTCGGTTGTCTGTAGAATGTCGTACCCGTGCCATTGTAACCTGCACCGTTCCTTTATCTTAACATTGTCGGTTGTCTGTAGAATGTCGTACCCGTGCCAATGTAACCTGCACCGTTCCTTTATCTTAACGTTGTCGGTTGTCTGTAGAATGTCGTACCCGTGCCATAGTAACCTGCACCGTTCCTTTATCTTAACGTTGTCGGTTGTCTGTAGAATGTCGTACCCGTGCCAATGTAACCTGCACCGTTCCTTTATCTTAACGTTGTCGGTTGTCTGTAGAATGTTGTACCCGTGCCATTGTAACCTGCACCGTTCCTTTATCTTAACGTTGTCGGTTGTCTGTAGAATGTCGTACCCGTGCCAATGTAACCTGCACCGTTCCTTTATCTTAACGTTGTCGGTTGTCTGTAGAATGTCGTACCCGTGCCATAGTAACCTGCACCGTTCCTTTATCTTAACGTTGTCGGTTGTCTGTAGAATGTCGTACCCGTGCCAATGTAACCTGCACCGTTCCTTTATCTTAACATTGTCGGTTGTCTGTAGAATGTCGTACCCGTGCCATAGTAACCTGCACCGTTCCTTTATCTTAACGTTGTCGGTTGTCTGTAGAATGTCGTACCCGTGCCATTGTAACCTGCACCGTTCCTTTATCTTAACGTTGTCGCGGTTGTCTGCTGTCCGCGTAGCGTTTACACACCATTTTTATATTGAAATGCATAACCATATTCATATACTTACAAAAATCTGTTCTATGGACTTTTTTAGTTTATTGTTTTGGTTAGAATAACGTGCCAGTGCCACTGTACCTGCTCCTTTCTAGTAATTTATAATTTAACATT